>VZSF01010259.1:543578-591430 GCA_013398295.1 Chionis minor | reverse complement strand
CCCCCCCCCCCCCCATCCTCATTTTTTGTCTCATTCTCCTTCCTTTTTCCCTAGGAATGAGCAAGAAGACAAACAGCAGAGCATTGGCTCCAGTGCTCCAAATTCAGTGCACACTAGGTTGGGGAGAACTGCTGGTAACAGTGTTCTCTCATCATCTCGGGTACTGCTGGCATCTTCTAGGAAGCTACCAAGCCATCGTAGGTTACCTTCTCTCACTTCTGACCAACTCTCCTCAAAAGCTCCTAATTTGTACAATGATGAAATCCTTAGGGGGACTAAATTGTGAGTTTTTTTCATTTTATTCTTTGCTTTCTTCAGAACTTTACTGAAATTTCACCAATGAAGGATTTTGCAAAATATTTGAGAACTAACCTGAGATTTATTATTGATTTTAGAATTCAGAGAGAAAAAGAAAGCAAGCAGAAATGTAGTTTTTGAGGAGAGGCATTTGGTTTTGGTTTTGGGGGTTTTTTTGCTGTTATTAGGTGCTGTTACTTTCTGTAGCTGAGCTCTATAAAGAAATGTACTGCTTAATTTCATATTACTTCAGCAAAGAAGTCTTTAATATGAATTTTCCTAAGAGAAGAACCCTTAAAATTCTGTAGGGTTGCCAGCTCGGATCGTTTGTCTTCTGCTCGTGCACCTACAACCCGGAACAAGTTACCACCAATAAACTCGGAAGCTGTTGAACAATATCTTTCAGTACCTCGATTGCAACAGAGCTCTGTAAGTTGTGTTTGTTTTTGTACTGGTGAAGAATTTGAAGCTATTTGGAAATAAATTGCTCTGTGTCACTGGCTGAAATGAGCAATTTTACAGTTTGTTTTGGTTTGTATTTAATATGTGATCTTAACGCACTAATGTGTGTTACATCAGGGTACCGTTAGAATGCAAGTGAAGCCAGTTTAAAAGCCCCTGGTCACAAACAGATTATGGTGGTAAAACTTTCCTCTGAAAACAGAAAAATCTCTTTTCAGAAAAAAAGAGAAAACCAGCAAACCAGACAGATAGTAACCTTGCACTGATTGCACCTGGATTTAAATATCCTTTCAGTGTCTTATTCACTAATGTTAGGTTATAAGAAGTAGATTATGCTGACTGAAGTAGAAAAGGATACTGACTGAAAAAGAAAAAAGTAAATGTTATTGATACTGGCCTGTTATTGAAGGTTAGGGAAGTAATAAATCACCACAATGAAAATAAATTGTTATTTTGATGATATTTTGCCTTGGAATAATATTTTTAATGGAGATGTGTAAAAACTTATGATCGGTGTTTTTATTCTAATAAGTATAAGCCTTTGGGTATTGTAGACTAATAATAGGGAACAGTCTCAAATCTTAAATTGGTGCTTTTAGTTACTGAAAACATTTTTCTTTTCTTTTTTTTTTTGTATGGCAATGGAAAAAATCATTATTTTAACCAATTCAGTTGCTTCATTCTCTCTATGCTCTTCTTAATTCTTTCAGCGTCGAGGGCGATATGCTCACAGCAGAGTATCAAGTGCAGTGCCTGGCACCACAGAGCAACGGCCAGTCAGAGAAAGAACTGTAATTATCAACCAGTTTTCGAGGCCCAACACAACACATACATTCAGGGTACGTTACAATGTAAGTAGAGACATGGAAAAGTGAAGAAGCTTCCATTCATGCTCACTGTTGCTCTACAGAAGGTCTCATTTACTGGGTCTCTCCTGATTTCTGGTGTACAGGGATTCCTGCTGCCTGTGGAGAGGAGGATGTTGAAAGGTTTGGAAGGGTGTGGGACCTTGAAAAGCAGGGCTAGTGTATGAGAAAGAGATTTAATTTTTTTTCCCAAGTCTAATGGATCTAAGTTCCTTTTGAGGATGTCTGTGCTCTAGAAGCGTGCGGTTTTCATAGAATCGTAGAATCACTTGGGTTGGAAGAGACCTTCAAGATCATTGAGTCCAGCCATAAACCTATGCCAAACCCACCCCTAAAGCATGTCCCTCAGCACCACGTCTACCTGTTGTTTAAATACTTCGAGGGACGGCGATTCCACCACCTCCCTGGGCAGCCTGTTCCAATGCTTGATAACCCTTTGGGTAAAGAAGTTTTTCCTAATATCCAACCTAAACCTCCCCTGGCACAAGTTGAGGCCATTTCCTGTTGTCCTGTCGCTTGTTACTTGGGAGAAGAGATTGACCCCCACCTCGCTACAACCTCCTTTCAGGTAGTTGTAGAGAGTAGAGAGTTTAGTACTACGTGGAGCTTTGCAGCTTGGTAGGACTCACTCTGCTGGACCAGATCATAAAAACTAATAAAACTATTTTAATAGATAAACATACCATACTAGCTGATAGTATGTCTCTCCTTTTTACAGACGGACATGCCTCAGAAGAGGTCACTGACTCCCATGGATTTTGCTAACCACAGAGGGACAGGCCAAGGATTTTTAATAGGTGGGCAAAGTAAGAATCACTTGGAAGACAAAAGGCCAACAAAACCTATTAACCCATAGTACAGTTGAAGTAAAATGCTCAGGGAGAGCCACCTTGGCATAAAAAAAAGAACGGGTGTGCTTGGCAAGACATTTTGAATTTGATTTTGGAGTTTCTTCTTGCTCGGTCTGAAATAGCCCTAACTCTGACTGGTAGGAACCCTCCAAAACTTCTTTTCATTGTTATGACATGGAAGGAAAAGGATTCCCCCTCGTCTTGAATTTTTATTTTTAATTTTTAAAAAAAAAATTTCAGCATATTTACAGTTATGGCAAGAGTATGTGTTGTACGGACTAGGTGTTTTGCAGCTGTTAGAGTAGCAACACAAATACACGTTTGTGAACTGTTTTGTGACCTAATTTTTATTTTAGGACCCATATAAATTCACCAAATTAGTACACTTCTTATGTGAGGGGGGAAAAAAAATTGAAAATGTGCATTTTCAACATAAATAAAAGCGGTCTTAAATAGATAAAAAAAATCAACATTGATTTGTAACTGTGTCTTCCATTTGTAACACCAAAAAAGAGAGCAGCCCTACGTGGCTTATTTAGTTCCATTGTTACAATAAAGCTGACTAACTAGTTCCTGAGGTGTTGGAGTGCTTTATTTGTTTGGAAGTTCCTTGAGTTGAAATAATTATATGATTGGCTTAATTGTGCAAAAGGTGATGTAAGAATAAGGACAGGTTAGCAAACATTGATCTGAGAAGGATGATGGAGGTAACATACGTAATCTTGGAGCGTCTTTCAGATTCTGCCACAACAAACAAACAATATTTTATCTCTTCTCTTCTAGGTTCACAGCATTACTACAGATCCTTTCAGAGAAATACTCCAGCCTCAAGGAAGAGATTTCAGATTGCTTCTTAACCCAGTTTAGGAAGAAACAGAAACCCCCTGCACTGAATGGAAAACTGGAGCGCTAAGTTTGCCGGCTAGTATCTTGCATAAAAAAGAACGTGTGGCACTCTGGTTTCTGCTGAGCCTTGCAGTCCTCAGGATGCCTGCATTGCCTTCTTTTAAAATTGTCTCATCAGGGATTAGATTAAAAATTAGGGCAAAATGAAATAAATGATGGAGGTGTCTGCTCTGTTGGCAGAGTCAAGATGTTGCTGCTGCTGCACTTTCTTCTCAGGCAATCCTCTTTTTTTTTTTCTTTTTCCTGTCTTTATCAAATTGTTATTCTACATATAGAAGCAAATAAGTTATGTTTAGGCCATGAAGTCATGTTCCCACTTTTTCCTATTTCCTTGGTGTTAAAGATGTTCTAGTCTATCCAAACATCAGTCATGTATAAAATTTATACTTTTAAACAGGAGTTTGTGGTGTCTCCTCTTTAACTGCTGTTTTAACATTTCTCTGTTTTTTCAGTCTGTCTGCTTATTGCAGTTACTGCTTTGTAAATACTGTCTGTCCCTACTTTTTCTTCTTCCTTTAATTCTTTTGAGAAGGAATTCATTCACTGCTTCTACTTATGCTGTTCTAATTATCAGTAATAATGGGAACTATGGGAACTGCTGGGATAAACTTTGTTTACAGGAAGCAATGTTTTCCCTGCCAGGCCAAACATGTTTATAGTTGCTGAGCAATTGCTGGCAAGTCAGTAAGACTGTTCCCAGTTCTTGAGATTTTTTTATAAAATATTGCCTCTTACTGTACAAATTAATCATATTTTGAACTATCTGAGCCTTCAAAGTTTTAACATGAAAATAATGTATTTAACTGGTGAAAGCATTGCTTCATAACTCTTTGTGTAGACTCAAATGGGAAGATCCAAGAGGAGACTGGGATTGCGTTCTGCCCAGGGATCACAGCCCTGGTCAGGTCCCTGGCTATTAGTAATGTGGGAATTTGCAGTCAGGGATTCCTCCTTCCATCAGAGAGCCAGCAGTTGAAGTAGATGTGGTTGAAGAGCTGTTGAAGGGGAAAGGGAGGAGGAGAAAAACTTAATTACCTGCTCAAATTGTGCCGTTAAGAATGGAATCTGTTTCTTGAGAACTAATACCAGTTCTCCTTGCTTCTTTTTATAAATGTTTGAGGATGGGTAATCCAAGGCAAAACATTTGTCATGTATATTTTTATATCTTTACTGTTAATCAGATTTCTGGTTTTTGTAAATGGTCATCAAGCACTGCATTCTTTTGAGTAAACAAAAGCATTTTTAAATTACTTTCCTGGCTTAGTATTTTTCTCCTTTGGCTACACTAACTTTACTCACTGATGATACTATGGGAAAAGTAGATACTCTGAGAGAGCAGAGTGCTTTTGCTTTGGAGTTGCAGGTAGATTTCAGGTCAATTTGATGCAATTTCTTCAGAAATCTCAGGTCAAAGATGACATAACATTGAGAATTCACATTTTAAGTTGTCTTCAGTGGTGTGTCCAAAATATACTTTTGCTCTCGTGTTTCCTCTTGTGCTATATAGACATTGACAAGTATGCAGGGAGACGATGGCAAAATGTGTCCCTTATCTTGTGGCATTTCATGGCAACCCAGATCTTATGCTGTGGACTAAATGAAAAGATGAATATGGGTCAGTTTGGTTCTGTAACGGCAGAAGTGGGAACCGCACAGTGAAGAGTCGTTCATCATCTGGCACTTTGTGAAAGAGAGAAGATTGCTGACCTCTGCGAAGTGATGGAGCTTGGTCACAGTATTTTTGAATGGGGAGAAGAGCAGAGCGACAAACATCTACTTCTGCAGCTTTAAAGAAAGGGAAGATCTGCTAATTGCTAGAGCAGCAATGGAATGTTCTTGGGTGGCAGAGGAGAAGGAAGAGGGATGTTTGCTGGCTATCAGAAGTATTTTAACACTTTTCCCTTTTGGTCAGTTTTTGGGCACCTGACATAATCATGGGTCATCTTTCAACCTGACAATTGGTGTGTTGCATAGAGTTCTTCATTCTTGTATTTTGTTTTTTCCTGTAGCCATGGGATCTATCGGGTACTGATAGTTCATGCAGCTCCCGGGAGGCAGAGAAAAGGGATGTTTGCTTGGGTTATTTCAACACTTTTCCCTTTGGGTCAGTTTTCAGGCACTTGACAGAATCATGGGCCACCCTGATAATCACAAGCTGATAATCAGCCTGTTGGATAGAGTTCTTCACTCGTGATTTTTGTTTTTCTCCTGGTCATGGGACTAATAAGTCTCACTTTCCCTAATACTTGCACACCAAAGTATTTATGAAGCCTACTTGTGCACGGGAATGGTGTTGAAGTGACTGTCTTTGTAAATCTGGACCTCTAGGGCCATGATACAACGGCAGCTGCTATGAACTAGGTCCTGTACTTACTTGGACATAATCCTGAAGCCCAGAGGAAGGTGCACAGAGAACTGGATGAGGTGATCGATGTGTTTTCCATTCCTCCTTTATCCAGGCTGAAGAAAGGGAGGTAGGAATGTGTCTTGTGGCTGTTCTGGAGCTTTAAATAGCTAGAGGTGGTTGGGATGGATGCCGGAAGGTCTGCAGGAGAATGTACTGAGAAGGTTTCCCAAGTAGAAAGTACGGTTTTACTCTTCATTATTGTGAAGCGTCTTATAGCAAGTCACTTACTTGCTGTTGTTTTAACCCTTCTCCCTTTCCCTTTTCTCCTCGAGGATATCGAGTACCAAAAGGCACAAATATTCTTGTCACAATTTATGGCCTGTACAGAGACCCTGAGATCTTCCCTGACCTGGAGGAGTTCAGGCCTGAGTGATTATTCCCTGAAAATTTTAAGGGAAGGCACTTGTATGCTTTCCAGATATTTAACGTTGTTTATAGCTTGTGTGTAACCATCACGTTGTAGCTGACATCTCTGGTCTTGCACTAGGGGATGATGTGGAGGAAATTTCACCCCCATTTTCCCCTTCAGTCTTGCCATGGTTTCACGGTAGGCTTTTCAGCTGGGTGTAGGTGTCAAGGTGTTGGCAGCAGGGGTGCTGATGGGGTGGCATCTGGGAGAAAAGGACAGAGGTTTTTGGGCTTTGAAGCCTAGGATTTTGGGCTTCAGTGGCATGAAGTTCAACATTCAGGCCCTGAAATTCCCCCCTGAGGATTGCGTGAGATCTGAGCTGTTCAGCATTAGTAGTTTCTTGTCAAATGGAGACATACCATGTTATCTTTTCTGCGTGCAGGTGAGGGCTGTTGTAGACTAGAAACTGTAGTTTCTAGTAGACTTTTTTTTTTCTCCCCAGTGTGAGTAACTTTCTACATAAAGTTTAATCACGTTCATCAGAGTGATGAGACCCATGTTTGTAGCTGATGTCAAGGAATGGGATGCAGACAGGCTCTTGCTTAGACTTATTGCTGTAACCACCAAGGGCGGCCAACTTGGTTATTTGGCCTGTTGGAGGGTGGGAAGTGGAAAAGCATAGAGGGGTCACACCTGTGGGGAGGAGTGGACAGGACAGGTGACCCAAAACTGACCAACAGGATATTCCATCCCATCTGCATCATGCTCAGGGTAAAAGCTGAGGGACCAAAGGGTCAGCCCTTTTTCCTCAATGGCCAGCGTCTGAGGAGGACTCTGCCAGTTCCTCTGCCTTGGATCCTGATCTGTGCATTTGTCCTGGTCTGAGGACATCTGTCGCTCGGCTTGCTTGGGCCAATCCGGCCCAAACCCACGACAGCATTCCAGAGTCCAGATCCTGAATCCATCATCCATCCATCACTGAGACCAGTCTGGGACTTCCCCAGTGCCTGCCAGTGATGTGATCATCATCCTGGAGCTTTATGTGGTTTTGTATCTATTTCATTATTTTATTATTAATATTTCATTACAATAGCTTATTTTCTTCTAAACTCATACGTCTCTTTCTCTCTCTCCCCTCCTTAAAGACAGAGGTGGGAGAGAGCATCTTTTGTTCACCTCAGTTTGGTCAATCTGGCCCAAAACCACGACAATATTGTAATCACGTATGTTGAGAAAAAGGGAAGCTCTTTCTAAGAAAAACCCTTCCTAATTTCCAGTTAATTATAGTGATTGATAGGTTAGCAACCCATTAGTCTTGTTTGCTGTGGCTGTGGTAGGTTTTGTAAGGGATGGCAAAAACATCAGGTATGTCTCAGCTGGGGCAAAGGACTAATGTAAAGAGCACACCACAGTTTTTCAGAATGGTGTCATGTACTTCTCTTTTTTTTTGTCTTTCTGTCATGTCAGATCCATTTTAGCCTTGCTTTGTGTTGGGTTTTTGTTTTTCTTGCTGGTAACGATGATTTTATGATTTCCTTATTGAAGAATCCAGACCTGCATTCCAGGGACACGGTGCCTGTGGGCTGAGGTAGGTGTCTGACAGTGTGCGTGTGCCTTCTGTCAGCTTGGGCAGATAGGCTGCCACTTAGTGGAGAGGCTGATTAAAAGCAGGTTTGCGCTATTATACACATTTATAAAAGCAAAAATTCACTACCCAGTGGAGTGCCTGCTGAAATCCCACGCTGAGCAAATAGCTCTCCCGGTGAAAAAGGAATGCTAATTGCGTTCTGGTAGAAAACTCCACTCCTACAGAACATCTTCCAAGGTTCGTAATGATTACAAGTCCCAGTGTAATCAGGACTGATTTTAGGCCTGATTTAGGCCTCAGAGATGCCAGAGCTCTCATTTCTTCTTTCTTGGATGTTTCTTTTTACATCTCATCCCAGAGCAGCTGCTACCTGGAATCACCATTAGCATCATCACCATTGCCAGCTGCTGGCAGAATTCTCCAATGTTTGTTCTGCTGTGTTCCCTGATGGCTTTCCCTGTGGCTTTTCACCCTGTTCCTGCCGTTTCACTGTTTTTCTTTTCTTTCTTTTTTTTTTTCTTTCTCCCCTGCAGGAGGAGTTACTGGCAGTTAGAAACGCAGATTTTGACTCAGAATCACAATTAACCAATTTGTCTAACTATCGGCTCCATGAAGGGAACAAACTGCAAGTGTTTTTATAATGCAGAGAGTATAATTACCCAGCTGATCTCCACCTTACAAAGACAAAAGGTCCTGCCCACTTGCTTCCTTCCTGGGATGTCACCTAAACAAAAGAGGGGACTGGTGGTTAGGTAGCTTGCCTTACGTGTTTGCAAGACAGGGTGTATGTATTTGCTGCTTTCTGTCACCATTACAAATAACAGCAGGAGTAGCAAAGTTCATTTCCAGCGTTTATTGTGCAGAGAAAAGCAACAGTCAGCTTTTATGATAAAGTGTTTGCTGGGAGATTGCAGGAACAAAGTGCCAACACTTACTCCGCTCTGCTGCCAAGGGTCATCAGCCCTTCCTCAGCTTCTGAAGGTCTGGGCTTTCTCTGTTTGTGCTTCTTATCTTTGTTGCTTTGTTTATGCTGTTTGTGGGTTTAATAAAAAACGCCGATCCAGTCAATTTTGGTACAAAACAGACAGGAGAAAGATAACTGTGGCTACCAATCCAGTCAATTTTGGTACAAAACAGACAGGAGACAGATAACCGTGGCTATAAAAGCTCTTGGGGTATATTCAGGGGGTGAAGTTTTGCAAATGGGGCCATGTTGTCTTTTCACCAGCCTTCTGTTTGACTACAAGGTTTCTGAGCATCATCGGAGGCTTTGAGGAGCGGGTGCTCCGTAGCCCTGCGGCAGTGAGAAGAGACCCTGGATCCTCCTGAGGCAGGAAGGGCAGCGGGGTATGTGGTGGGCATGGCACCACTTCTACCGAAGCGCTTTGCAAGTGGTGACTGGCACTGGTGCTGCCAGTTGTGGCACTGGCACCCTGTGACTGACCTGTGACTCAGCGTTCAACAGCGAGATCAACAAAGGCCATTTGAGCTGAGAAGCATCAGTGTGGATCGTGAGTCTCTATGGGCTCTGGTTCGTGTAACCCCTTGAAGACATCAACCCAGCTGAAGAAAGGTACTTTTCATCCGAAGCACTTGAATCATAGAATTCTTTTCTCCCAGCTGAACACCCCCAACTCCCCCAGCCTGTCCTCACAGCAGAGGGGCTCCAGCCCTCTGATCATTTTTGTGGACTCCTCCAGCAGGTTCGTGCCCTCCTTATGTTGGGACCCCCCAGAGCTGGATGCAGCACTGCAGGTGGGGTCCCGGGTATCTTGTTGGAGAGCACTGGGGCAGTTCTGTATGGCAAAATCATGGTCCCTGGGCATCTGAATACAGACGTTGAGAAAACCCTATCTTTCCCAAATCAGCAAGAAGCTGTTTTTTCTCTAAACAGCAGTTTGTGTCTTTTCTTTCTGAGGTATTGCACGGGCCTGCCAAGAACTTCCTCTCTCTTCACTTGAGTCAGAGCAGCCGAATCTGGACCGGGAAGTGGCAGCGTTCCCTCTGGCTTCTCTGCCGTCACACAGCGCTTGAAGGCAGCCTCTCCGCGTGTGTGGTTTTTATGTCTTTGTTTATTTTCCTGGCAGGAAGCCGTGGCTCCGGACCATGTGACAGCTCCTCCCCTTGCTGTTATGGCCCTCAGCACGCTTGGCTCCAGCAGCGCGGCACAGCCGGCCACCTACGGGCAGTGACAGTTGCCCAGCAGGGATCAAGGCTCCGGAGCAGGGGGCTGGGAGATGGCGACGGAGGTCTTGCAGGGAGCTGCAGGAGGACCCCAGCTGCTGCATTTGGGGGCTGGGGCCATCGCTCTGCTGTTGACGATCGTGGCAGTCTGCTTCCTGCCCTCCCTGATAGATCATTGGAGGCGATGGTGGGTGATGAAGCCGATCCCGGGTATCAGCCCCTGCTATCCTGTGCTGGGAAATGCTCTGCTCTTGAAGGGGGATGGAGAAGGTAAGGGCAGCTCGTGCCGTAGCCCAGCTGTGAGGTCCCTGCACTGCATGGGGCTTTGCTGGTGGAGCCAATTCTGGTGAAGTGCTTGGGCGGTCGCGCTGGAGCTCGTTGGGATGGGCTGTAGAGTGTGCCATCACCTTTAACTCTCTCTGGGGCTGAGGGGAACTGCATGAGAAGTGGGTGGTGGAGGGGAAAGGAGAGGAACTGCATAAATGTGGGGTTACTATCAGTTGGACACTAGCTGGATGTTCAGTCTGACAGTGGCTTCCAGATGCTGGGCTTGGACTGGTTTTCAGTTGTTGGTAACGTGGAGGAGGAACACTGTGGACTGTTTGCGGCAGGGAGGCGTGCTGGGTGCTCCAGCAGGAAGTGCTGTGTCACAACACCAAGCACTGTGTCCCCATGGCTCTCAGCTGCAATCCAAAGCTTTTAGCCTGCAAAGGAAAAATACTTCTGTAAGCACTTATATTCCACGAACTGAGCATGTGCAAGGGACTTCCACATGTTTAGCTGCTGGGTTGTTTTCAGAATTAGCTGTGCCTTAGATTTATGCAATAGATGCAAAAGAGTCATAGAATCACCTAGGTTGGAAGGGACCTTTAAGATTGTCTAGTCCTACCATCAACCTTACACTGCCAAACCCACCACTAACCCATGTCCCTCAGCACCACGTCTGCCCAGCTGGGAAATACCTCCAGGGATGGCGACTCCACCACTGCCCTGGGCAGCCTCTTCCAAGGCTTGATAACTCTTTTCAGTGACAACATTTTTCCTCATATCCAACCTAAACCTCCCCTGGTGCAACTTGAGGCCATTTCCTCTTGTCCCATCGCTTGTTACTTGGAACAAGAGACTGACCCCCCTGGCTACACCCTCCTCTCAGGCAGCTGTAGAGAGCAAGAAGGTCTCTCCTCAGCCTCCTCTTCTCCAGGCTGAACAACCCCAGGTCCCTCAGCTGCTCCTCAGGAGACTTGTGCTCCAGACCCCTCACCAGCTCTGGTGCCCTTCTCTGGACACGCTCCAGCACCTCAATGTCTTTCTTGGAGTGAGGGGCCCAAAACTGAACACAGGATTTGAGGTGGGGCCTCACCAGTGCCCAGTAGAGGGGGACCATCACTGCCCTAGTCCTGCTGGCCACACTATTCCTGATCCAGGCCAGGATGCTGTTGGCCTTCGTGGCCACCTGGGCACACTGCTGGCTCATGTTCACCCGGCTGTCGACCAGCACCCCCAGATCCCTTTCTGCCGGGCAGTTTCCAGCCACTCTGCCCCAAGCCTGTAGCTCTGCCTGGGGTTGGTGTGACCCAAATGCAGGACCCGGCACTTGTCAGTGTTGAACCTCATGCCATTGCTGAGTATCTGCAGTACCTCCCTCAAAAGCAAACTTTTCTGTCACATGGATCAATCGTACCTTCTTTTTTTGCCGGGTGCCTGAGAGAGCACTACTGTGCTACGCATTCCCTTTCTGTTTGGTCCTTGGTTTTGCACAGGAGCGTGTTTCTTGAGGAGTCTGTGGTGTGAAAGGTGCTCTGGCTGTGCTGTCAGTGGTCCAGGAGACCCTTCTGGGTGTGTTTGTGATGCCTGTGTATGCCAGCCCACTCTCTGCACACATGTTCCTAGCTGTGCTGCCAGAAGAGAGAGCAACAGGGTCCTGGGAGCATGGTGAAACCAAGGACCCGTACAGCACGGGCGCGCGCGTTGCCTGGCACTGACACAGCCTGAGACATGGTCCCTCTGTTCACGAGGGTACACGCTTGCATGTCACCTCTGTATCCAACCCCATATCTAAATACAGATAGGAGAGATCTTTCTTTGATGGAAGCGAGGGCAAGCAGCTTTCCCTGAAGATGACTTTGGGGAAGCAGTAGCAGAATCATTGTCAGGATGTGTAAATGAGCCTGAGAGATGGATCCTCTTTCTTTTTTTTCTTTTTTTTTTTCTTCTTAAATCTTAAAAAAAAAAAAACCCAAAATAAAAAATAACATTGCTTCTCTCTCCAGAAAGGAATCTGATGGAGACTTATGTTCTATGGAGTCTCTAATCTCCTTTGTTAGCCGGAGTCTTATAGTCTCCATGCTTTATTGAAGTCCATGACCACCTGTCTTCGTTCTTGTTTATTTATGTAAAAATGAATGAAGTTTGTGGTTTATAAACTTTTTCTTGAAAAATGTGACAATTAAAAAAAAAAATCTCATAAGTTTTTCAGAAAAAAGGATAAGGTTTTATAGCAGGAAAAAAAAGACTTTTCATCTGATGTTGGTTTTATTTATTGATATCGGTAGACAATTGATGGAAAACTGTGATATGTTAATCATGGGGATGTTAGAAAAAATATAGCAAAATAGTCTGTCACTCTTAAGCCATTTGGATAAGGTGTCATTACAACTTTGCCTAAGACTGGGGAATGTTGTATTGGGGTGTCTACAAGGAGACTGTTTTTTCCTTTTTTTTTTTTTTTCCCTTTGATTTGGAGACCTTTGAATTTCCAACTCTGCAGAGGCCTTGGAGGGAGTAATTTATTGTTTAATCTGGCTTCTGAAAGGGCAAAGGCATGTTTAATCCTTGAACACCCCGATAGCAGCCGCTTCCTGTAGAATTGCAGAATGAACCTGATTGCCCTCTGTGATGAATTAGCTGGATCTGTGAGCATGGGAAGAGTGGTAGTGGGGTTTTAAGTGGATTCAGCGAGGTCTTTGATACCGTTTCCCATGCTTTCTGTATTGCCAAAGTGACAAGATGTGGGGACTGGGTAAGTGGATAACAGTGTGGGTGGAGAACTGGCAGGGTTGCTGAGTTCACTGGTATGAAGTCCAGCTGGCAGCTGGACAACAGTAGTATCCCTTAGGTGGTCCCTGGGTGTAGATGGTCCTATGAGTCTTTGTGTCCTTAGAGATGGGGACATCTGAATTGCCAAATCCACAGTGGGCTTGTAAGAGGTCACTTGCCCTTCAGTGAGGTTTCTAAAAGGACAAGAGTGGAGTCTAATCCTGGAGCAGCCAGCTGTCAAAAGCTCCTGCTTGAACTGCAAACCATCACTGATGGCTAAGGGCTGCGAGCAAGTGAGAGGATTTAAGCATGTTGGAGAAGGAAGTAATTTGTCTGCTGACAAACAAACAATAACGGTGTAAGGACTCCAGACATTCCCTTAAGGAGTCCAGCTATCAGAAACTAGACGTTTCGAGTTCCTGCGCAGTGCTCTGCCACTACTGTGTGCGACGTCGCTTGTGTGTGCACCACAAATGTAGTACCTGTCCATGCGGTCGCAGGTGGGGAAAGGCTTGACGCTGTACTTGAAAGGTAAAGAAGTGTCTTGATACAGCGTTTTGGCTAGTGTCAGGTAAGCCAGAAGGTAAGCATAGCCTTGAGAAAGTTTGCTTTGGCTCTAATTGTTACAAAGAGCATTGCAATACAGAAGGGCCATGCTGCGGTGCTTTGAGACTGCTTAAATCAAACTGCCTTACCTACAGCTAGGACGGGTTTCTCTAGAACTAACTGACTTTGAGAGTGCAGCTGTAAAGAAATGCTCCTGCAGTGCAGCTAATTGATAGGTGCAAAATATGCTGTTTGGTCATAGTAGCAAGATAAAACTACAATAAAAACAGAATTACAGGGCATATTGTGAAAAAGAGTTTATTACAGAAGTCTGGCTTATTCAGCAAACTCTTTTTTTTTCTTTTTTCTTTCTTTTTTTTTTAATTCTAGTCTGCTTCTTTCATTCCAGGTTTTTTTAAACAACTACAAGTTTATGTTGAAGAGTTCAGGAGTTGGCCGTTGTTCAAACTTTGGGTAGGACCGTTGCCTGTCATGATTTTGTATCACCCTGACAGTGTGGAGGTGAGTGTGCTTGTCTCCTGTCTACCCTACTGTCATGCAAAGCAGGGTTCACACTATTAATTTCTGTTCTCTCAATGTATTTTTATGCAAAAAGGACTGATTTTACTTGAGATGGTCCTCTGACCCAGTACTAAAGAAAAGCTGACAGTGGAAGATTGTAAAAAGCCTGGTCTTGGGGAAAAATATTGAAGATGGCCAGCAAATGAAAGTACCAGCTCAGTATGTTTTACACAAAGCATCATCCCCTTTAGCTTTGTTTTCACATGTACGAAGACTTCTGCTCCCAAGATCAGTGTGGACGAGCAGAGAGCAGGGAAGATGGGACCACTGAAATAGGGGTGGAACATTATGAAATGCAGGTTGCGATGCAGGTTGTGTCTGTCTGTCCGACTTCTGCATTAGAACCTGGTGGGTCTGTCTTGATGCCAAGAAATATGGTCGTTTTGCTACTGACAATGATTGTCCCTGAACTGGGAAGACAGAGTTGGTTGGGTTTTTTTGTTGGAGTGTTTGTCAAAGAGATGGTGGTAGTTCTGAGTTTGGTTAAGGCTGGAAACTGTTGGGTTTTCTCTGAGCTCTGCCTGTGACTTTGTAACACACATTTATTTTCTCTTTCAGGAAGATAAGGGGAGTGGGGGTATCGAGTATTTCATTGTTTCTCAGCACTGGGATATTTACTGAAAGGCTTGAGGGTGTGAACTCAATGTTCCCCCTGCGTACCAGCTTGTACTGAAATATTGCACATTTTACTGAGGCTTGGGGAATTTTTGTGGAGGAACTGAGGTTATGTGAAGTAATCTCAGCTGAAGAAATTTCTCTCCATCTAACAAGTGATGTTTTTCCCCTCTCCTTTCTTTTTTCTGACAGGTTATTCTGAGCAGTTCAAAACATATAGAAAAATCATACCTCTACAAATTCCTGCAGCCGTGGCTGGGCACTGGGCTTCTGACGAGGTATGGTGAAATGCAGGCGCAGTCCTGCCTTCTTGAAATTGGCAGGGAGTCTGATAGGAAGAGGGCTCGGTGGCAGGAACGCTGTGTGTATCTCCAGACAGAGATGCAAGTGATAGCTGTAGAAGTCTTGTTCCTTGTGATGGTCTCAGTTGCTCTTTAGCAGCTGATGCCCAATAAAAATCTTTTGGCATTATCTGTTTCTTGGCAAATTTAGCCATTATTACCTGTTTGCCTAGAGGCTTGAAATGAATGTGAGCTTTGGGAAGTTGTATCCTATGGCAACTTCCATAGGAAGTTGTATCCTCTTAGACTGCAATGCTACACGCTGGGTGTTTTGAGTGTTGTGATGTGTGTTGGGTGTTCAGCCTGTGGCAAAACTACGACTGTGCGCGTTGCGCCTCTCAGCTGGTGGTGCTGCAAACCAGCAGGGATGGGCCTGAGGTTGGTGATGCTTTGGGGTAGGATGGGAGGGTATCTACACCCTGTCCTTCGTTTCCCTCATGAAGTGGAGGCTCATAAGAAGTGAGCCTGGGTTAAAGTGCAAGTCAGGAGTGGAGAGAGGGGGGAGCAGTGATGCAAGGGCTTGGTGTTCTCTGGTCTTGGGAGGGTCAAGGAAGGATTGATCTGCAAGATGCAGATATTCAAGAGCCCCAGAACAAGGCAAACATAGATTGGCTTGGGTGCCTTTGTGCCCCTTCTGTGTTTGTGCAAGAAGGTCAAGGTCTCCCTCTTAGCAGTTGAGCTTTGTTGCATCTTTGGAGCCCTCAGAGGTGAACTCCTTGTGCTTTGTGATGGGCCCACGGTATTAAAAAGCCAGCTGTGATCACATGGTGTGGGAGGTGCGAGTTTATGGGCGGGGATGAGGAATGCCTTTTATCCTGAACCCTTGTTCGTGGCCCTTAAGAAGGCAGTAATCAGTAGCAAAGGGCAGAGAGTTGTGGTCCACAGGCATCAGACGTGATGTATCCTCATTGTTGGTCTTCTTCCTTACTGGTCGTTTTGTTGCCAATAGACTTTTAGAGGTGTTCTGACTTCCTTGTGCTTGCAGAAACATAACAGAGGAGAATGTTCCAGTCTTTACTGATTAAGAGCAGCGGTGGTAGACAGCAAACAGATAAGCTGGCCTGAGGAGTGCCCCAATAGCAGGTTAACAGGAGAAGTGGTGTGGTGGCTTACCCTGTAAACAAAGCTGCCAGTTGTGTGCCTGTGGGGCATGTGATTTGGAAAAAGCAAACAACAACCCCTGGGAAGCTGGTGTCACCAACTGTGGCTCTATGTTCTTTCACTGACATGTGGGAGGTGGTTGCCTGTCTCCAAGGACGTACTTTATAGCCAGACCTCGAGGCAGTAATTTGCATAATGTCCATGGACCCTAGTTCTCTGCAATCCTCATTCCCTAGTCAGTGGATGAAGGCAAGCATGGGTGGTGATTCACAGACATGGTGAGGTGACTTGAGGCCTCAATGCTGAATAGCTGGTTTGTCCTATAGGTGGCTTGTGCTTGATCCCTCTGAGCCCGTGCACTGACCAACTGCCGAGGCTGTATTGCCTGAAGTCTTCTTGGCATCTCCTTTTGGTGAGAGCAGCTATAGGAATGGTGGGCTGTGCTTTGGAGAGAGCCGGAGCAAGAAATATTTCCATTTTGCTCCTTCTGGGGAGTGTTACAGACAGGTTGTAGAGTCATCTAGAGCATGTCCCTCTGTGAAAGCGTTTCAGTCTGTAGTTGGCAGTGTGTACTTCCTGTGATGGTGAAGATTTAAAAACTTGGAGTTTTTAACCTTTCCTTCTCCCTGTTAATTTTGCAGCACTGGAGACAAGTGGCGGTCACGGAGGAAGATGATAACTCCCACGTTCCACTTTGCAATCTTAACTGACTTTCTAGAGGTTATGAATGAACAAGGAGGTATTTTGTTGGAGAAACTGGAGAAGCATGTCGACAAGGAGCCATTTGATGTCTTTCTAGACCTCACTCTGTGTGCCCTTGATATCATCTGTGGTAAGTCCTCTTCAGTTGCTGTGGTGGGGCTGTGAATGAGGCAGAGGTTCATGAGTACAGCTGTGCTTTGTTGTGTGATGAGACAATTGAAGAGGAACATCCCTGCATATTGTGTGAATGTGTTTCCATCGTCCCAAGGCCATCCTTTCTCCTAGGGTGTCTTGTGCATCTGAGCAGATAAGTTTGTGGGACAGGCAGGGCAGAGGTAGTGGTCTGAAGTGAGGTTGTGTTGAGGAGGAGGGTGGCTGGGCATGGAAATGTAAAGCAAGCTCATCACCTGGGAAGGGATGTGTGTATTTACCCGTCGAAGGGACATGTCTAGTGACAGCCAGAGGCTGGGAGCAGTAGTAATTTATTGTGTACAGGGACTCTGCATCTCAGTACTCATGAACTGTTGGCTATTTCCTCCTAGAAACAGCGATGGGCAAGAATGTGAATGCTCAGGAGAATAAGGATTCTGAGTACGTTCGTGCTATCTACAGGTAAATGGATGTTTGCCTTGGCTGCTCTGTCTGGTGTTGATGCTGCTGTTGCGAGGAGTTCATCTGCAGTGAGCCAGGAGACAGGGCCAGGGAGTCACAGATGGAGGTGGAAAGCCAAGAAGGCAGGAAAAGCTGCTGTGGATTTTGATGCATTTGCTGATGAGTATATGCAATGGGAGGCTGAGGCTTTTAAGAGGGTGTCAGCTGTCATTTCGTTAATCCATTGGTACAGGAGGTTAAAAGAAAAAAATACGGAGCTGCAGCATTTCAGATCAGCATGACTGGCAGAATTGGGAGGGTGCTGGTTTAGACAGCGTGTTAAAGCTGAGGCACCACTGCTCAGCGGCTGACGGCAGCATTTACGCCATTCAAATTGTATGTGACTGTCCAGTGGAGTAGGAAAAGTGTGGTTTATATTCCCACCACGCTGGTGTGTCAACCTGGATGAGGTGTAGCTGCTTGTGGTATCTCATCCCTAGCCTTTGATGGGGCTTGTTGAGACAGGTGTGTTATAAAAGCGGGGTGAAATTTAAAGGGTTTGGTTGTTGTCGGTTCCTTAGCCTTTCCCAAATGGTACCACAGGTGGGCTCGAAGATGGTCTAAATGTAGTAATTACTCCTCAAAGTTTATTTCTGCAGATAAAAACATGTGCAAGAGCTGAAAAACAATGACAATCAGCCCTTCCAAAAGTACTCCAGTTGTGTTTGAGCATACTTCAAATCTTATAATCTTTATTTCAAATACTTTTCATGTGCTGTCTGGCATGCATGGTATCTGGATAGTTAATTAGGAATGTAATGCTTTTAGATGGCATTTTGAGATCACGGAGCACATATTTTGGAGCCCTGACCCAAGCAGTCTTTTCTGGTTGTACATAGCTTTCCAGCATGGTCGGTGCTTTACTGAGGTGGAGTGGGACTGGACTGGGTGACTTAATATGTCTGTCTCAAGAGGATTCCTGCTGCATGAGAGTATGCTTTCCTTCTCAGAGATCAGTGCTTAAAGATATAAATCATGGTGATGCTGTGACAGGTTACAGAAATTTTGAGATGGTTTGAAATGAGGAAACAAATATGAACAGCCTTCCCGTCAAATGAATGGGTTTAAATCCACATAATATGTTAAGTTCTGTTTCACTGGGGGAGGTGGAACTTTTTTTTGCTTCTTGAAAGTGTGCTGTAAATGTATTTTTTTTTGTCAAGAAATGTTACGTGATATAATTGTTATGCCCCTAGGATGAGTGACTTAATCCAACAGCGACAGAAGAGCCCTTGGCTTTGGCCTGATTTTCTATATATGCTGTTCAAGGAAGGAAGAGAGCATGACAGGAACCTCAAGATCCTTCACAATTTTACAGATACAGTATAGATTCTTTTTTCTTTTTTTTTTTTTTTTTTTTACTGGTACATTCTAGTTGTTGGAGCAAAGTCTTGCACTCAGAGAGCATCCAGTTGGGGG
This sequence comes from Chionis minor, assembly GCA_013398295.1. Classification (NCBI taxonomy): domain Eukaryota; kingdom Metazoa; phylum Chordata; class Aves; order Charadriiformes; family Chionidae; genus Chionis; species Chionis minor. Next base: position 572,527 of record VZSF01010259.1, on the reverse strand, counting down.
TGAGGTTCAGCCTCTTTGATATGTGTTTATTAAGAGGAGGACTACCTCTCTGCTGGGATGCCAAGGAATTCCCTGAAAAGAAGACAATAGCTGGCTTCTCATCGGGAGCTCTGTTGTATTTAAGCAAGGGAGCATGCTACTCCAAGGGAGTGATAGGACTTACAGATCCTTGACTACCGCAACAAACAATAGGCATTCATTGAACTCTTGTTCTGCCACAGATGCTCCGCATCTGAATCACTGGCAACAGCTCACTGCCAAGTTGGTAGCAGTAAGCACAGGGCTCTGCTTGGTGATGCCGCTTGGTCCAGCCCTCAGAAATTGAAGCCAGTATTCATTTTCCCCTGTGCAGAGCAGAACTGCTGAGAGGAACAGTCATGCAGGTCCCCACATCAGCAGTAAGAGGCTTTAACACACAAACCATTAAGCATATGTCACTAACTTGGCATAAAACGCAGTGTTCTCTCACCGTGTTAGGCTGTGCAAGTAACACCCGTTTCTTTCACCAGATAGTTCCCGTGCTGTTCTTGCCAATGGTTGCCTTCCCAAATCTACTGTTAGGATGTTACCAGATAGGATACTTTCCCTGAAATAAGTGCATGTATCCCACGATGTCATTGTATTAATACCCACAACAAAGGAAATAATCTCCGAACTTTCGCTACCTATAATGAGCCCCATTGACACTGGGTTGTTTTTAAGTAGTTCATGTTTTGCTTCCTTATACTGGGAATCCAAGCAGTGAGGCATGGGAGAGACTCCCAGAGGGATCTATGGTAACACTTGCTCTCTTCCCGTGCTGGGCTGATGCACTGAATATGAGAAGCCAAATCTTAGAAGCTAGCAAAGGAAAAGTAAATAATAATGTCACCTAGTGTAGGTACTGACAGAAAGCACTGAGACAAAAAGTCATTCAATATGTGTCTTGATATATGTGTGTGTTCAGTGAGGGAAACAATGTGTGTATATATAACTGTATTTTTTTTTCCTGTTCAGTGCTTCCTCTGAAGAGAATTACATACTCTAGAGCCTTTATTTTTCATTATTTTGTTGTTGAGAGCAAGACCAGTTTATTGAAGGGCTCTGTGTTGCTGTTATGACAACAGTGGTGACAGCAGGAAATCTGTCTGTCAATGGGGGCTGTGCTTTGACCTAAAAAAAAGGAAGCTCAACCAAGCTCTCACAGTGAAGAAGATTCGGGAAGCTTTAGTGTAGTGGTTCCAGCAATGCTATTTGTAGTCCTGACGCAGGATTGTGGCGTACCCTCACTTCTCTTCAGTCTCCTGGGTTCCCCGGAGGTTGGAGATGTGATCCTTTCCTTTGTTATTGGACAGGGTAGAGAATATCTTCTTGCTGATCAGTCCGTTCCAATTGTGATGATGTTTTTTTGATTTGCTGTCGCTATTATTGGCATTCACAATTAGCTTGTTCCAGATATTCTGGATGCATTTACGATTCTTGATCATCAACAGTATGTTGCATAGTTTGGCTATCTATTTTCTTGATCACACAAAGGCTATTCGGGGGTCATTCTATCGCTTGGGATGAGAGGGGTTGGCTGAATTTCACCTAATAGCACAAAATGTTAGGTAAAGTTCACGAGCTAATGCTGACAGCTATGCTAGCTAGCTCATGTAGATTGCTACAGATGTTGTTTTAATAAGTTGGGACAAACCTGTGTGATGCAGACTGTGCACATATGCTGTGTGCATCGTGTCTAATGTAAGGGTTCTAATCTCAGGTCATTGCAGAAAAAGCTGCAGAACTTGAAAACACCAAGCAAACAAAGTGTGAGGCTGATGGAAACTGTGAAGAAAGTGGCTCCAAAAAGAGAAAAGCTTTCCTGGACATGCTGCTGAGTGCAACGGATGATGAGGGAAACAAGTTGAGCTACAGGGACATTCGTGAGGAAGTGGATACTTTCATGTTTGAGGTACCTAAGGAACCCTTTGGTTTGTTGGTTTTTGGGGGGAGTTTTTGGTTTCTTTTATTTCGGGGTTTGGTTTTTTCTTTTCTCCCCCAGAATCTGAGACTTTCCATTTGCAGGTGGTGACTCCTCCTTTTCTTAGTTCAGGAGGTTGCTTTTAGTATGAACTTATTTTAGCCTTGGAAGCCTAAGAGGAAATCTCTGTAGGACAGAAACTACTGAAGGACAGAAACATTTGATTTGGAATTCTATGCCCGGGCAAAATGTTGGGCAATACACAAGTGGCAGGTCCTGCCTATGTGAGCAGGCTCTGCTCATGAACGCAATAGGAGCTTAATGGCTGATGTGGGCCATGGGCTCTCAGCTCCTGTGCCAAACTTCGTTAATGCGAAAGAGAGCGCTGAATGGTTTCAGTGTTTTGCCTTGCATTTTGTCAGCTCTCAACGGGGCAAACCCTTGCCACGTTGGCTGTAACCTCCTCATTCTGTCGTCAACTGTGCATTAATGTACTGTCTTCTTATGTCTGGTTCTCTGTCCAGGGAAGGATCTAAACAAGACTTTCACAAGTCTTCCATACACCCCCATTAGGTGTACCTGAATTCCGTCTCAGAAGAGCTTAATTCAGAGTCATATTACTGCTGTTGTAGCCTAGAGAAACTCTCTTCCCATCTTGCCATTCCTGTACTACTCTATAGCTGGATTTTGAAGAAGTGCAGCATCCTGAACTTCATAAGTGCAACTTTTTACTACCAAAACCCTTTGTTGGTCAACTTTTCCCTTTTCTCTGCCTGTCCTTTCCATCCTTTCCAATTTTTTTACACAGTGCTGAGAACTGTAGTAGCTGATCCTCTTCTCAAAGGAAACTAAGAAGTATTTCCTCCTCTGGCCAGTGTAATGTGTCTCATTAGAGCCTTTTTTTTTTGATAGTTTTGTAAAGGTTACAGATAGTGTCCCTTGTATCTCCCCTGTGGTAGCTGTTGGCGCCCAAGGTGTTACGTTGCTGACTGGACAGTAACCAGAAGATGAATAAACATCTGTTTCATTGTTTAGGTACTGATAGTTCGTGCAGCTTCCAGGAGGAAGAAAGAAGGGACGTTTGCTTGGGTTATTTCAGCATTTCTCCCTTTCGGTCAGTTTTCAGGCACTTGACAGAATGATGGGTCACCTTGTGTCCTGATAATCAGCTTGTTGGATGGAGTTCTTCACTCGTGATTTTTGGGTTTTTTTCTCCTGGTCATGGGACTAATAAGTCTCACTTTCCCTAATACTTGCACACCAAAGTATTTATGAAGCCTACTTGTGCACGGGAATGGTGTTGAAGTGACTGTCTTTGTAAATCTGGACCTCTAGGGCCATGATACAACGGCAGCTGCTATGAACTAGGTCCTGTACTTACTTGGACATAATCCTGAAGCCCAGAAGAAGGTGCACAGAGAACTGGACGAGGTGTTTGGTATGTTTTCCATTTCCCCTTCCTTGGGGTTGTGGTGATGGTTGCATTTGTGAGCGGGGATGTGATGTGGCACATAAAAGCCTAGATTTATGTAGAAGGAGGGGTAGGAACAGGCCTTGCGGCCCTTCTGGAGCTTTCAATAGCTAGAAGTGACTGGGATGGGTGCTGGAAGGTCTGTAGGAGACTGCAGCTGACACAGTACGTGTCTCTAGGCACGTACATGTTCAGTGTACATGTAGCACCCTCTCCTATGTGGTCTTGGTGCATGAAGAGAGTTCATGGACGGAGCTGGGGTGAATTTGTTTAACCAAAACTGGGGAGTTTTGGGGGGTTTTGTCCCCCTATTTGTTTTTGGGCAGGCAACAGTGAGCGTCCTGTTACAATGGATGATTTGAAGAAGCTTCGGTACCTTGAGTGTGTTGTGAAAGAATCCCTTCGGCTCTTCCCTTCAGTTCCACTGTTTGCCCGTACCTTGAGAGAGGATTGCTATATTAGTAAGTAGTGTCTTTCTTTTGCCACTTTTTATCCTGCTAGTTTCTCCTCAGTGGGGCTGTTTCCCAAGTAAAGGCTAGCATTGTTTTATTTTTTTGCTGTGCTGTTGTGTATAGCAAGTCACTTATTTGCTGTTGTTTTGACCCTTCTTCTCCCTTTCCCTCCTCTCTTTAGGAGGATATCAGATCCCAAAAGGCGCAAGTGTTCTTGTCATAACTTATGCCCTGCATAGAGACCCTGAGATCTTCCCCGACCCGGAAGAGTTCAGGCCTGAGCGATTCTTCCCTGAAAATTGTAAGGGAAGGCACCCATATGCTTATGTGCCCTTCTCAGCTGGTCCCAGGAACTGCATTGGTAGGTAGCTGGAGACAAAGCCCTCGTAACGTGGCGGTGCTGCTTTTGGTGTGGTGACTGTGGCAGCAGCGAGTGTATCAGAAATGGAAGCCTTGATGTGCCTGCTGAGCATGTCGCCCTGCTGCCCAAAATTCCCAAAACTTCCTGCCCCCAAATTCTGCCTACTGCCTCCCCTGCAAGACTGGTGTTTGAGCTGCCCCATTTTGTTTCTTCCAAAGGGTTTCTCTTCCTCCCAGGTGCCAATATCGCCCCAGAACTTTCTCTTCAAGTGCCACTGAGACGCTTGGCATTTATCAGTGCTCAGAGTAGGGGTGGTGTTGTTTAGATTGTAGAACACATGAAAAGACTGTTCCCTGCACTGATCTTAAGTGCAGATGGGGAACATTCAGCAGTTGCTGTGCCATTTACGAGAGCTGGAAATAAAATTACTTCTGGGGTTTTGATTTTTTTTGGTTTTCTTTTGGGGGGAGTGGGATTATGTGGGGGTGGTTTTTGTTTTAAATTTGTCTCATTGGGAATAGGCACACTTCCTATAAGAAGAGTCCACCAGGTCTTCCCATATTCCATAGAGGACTCTAATTTACTATTACACGTCTAACTAGTTTCTGGGTGTACAGAAACATATGCAGGAGAGGTGGTTCATTTAATATCATTGCAGAAATACTTCACTGTGTACATGTGTACAGACATCCTTCTGTGCATATTATACAGAGGGGATCACAGAAGAAGTTTTGAGCACTGATTTTGTGTCCTTTTCCCATTTTCAGTTTCTTTTGCGTGAGCTGCCTGGTTTGTGTGACACTTGGTTTGGTTTCCCTCCTATTTCCCTGTCCCCAGCTTTCCTCCTCCACCTGTCTCTGAAATGTAATTTGAACTTTGCCCTCCATGCTAGCAAATCATTAGCGTCTGTGATGATTAGTGAGCGTTCTTTGAAGGAGTCTGTTGTTCTGTTGCAGTTGTATCTCCTTTGCTCTTCCCCTGCCTATGTGGAACAGTGGGATTTGCCTCTCCTCGCAGTCCCTGTGCTGCATCTTCTCCTGTTGTGGTCTGTAATCCGTTCCCCCCTGCCTGGTCCACCCAAAGCACACGGCAGGGCTGTAATTTGTATTAGGTCATGTAAAGCGTTGACTGTTTCCTCTTTGCTGTTCGAGTTCTGTGTTCTGTGGCAAGCAGGATGTGCTGGGGATTGTCCCAGGGAGGCCAGACCTTGATTTTTAGCCTAAAGCCCGCTCTGTTCTCGAGGCGGATGCACAGTCCTTGCTGTCCTGTGTTCCTAGGGATATCGCCGCAAGCACGCAAATGTGGCAACTGTTGATGCAACCTGACGTTCACACCCTCTGTTTCTTGCTGCTCTCTAATTCCTAGGTCAGCGCTTTGCACAAATGGAGGAGAAAACTCTTCTAGCCCTCATCCTGCGGCGCTTTTGGGTGGAATCATGTCAAAAGCCAGAAGAGCTTGGTTTAGCTGGAGAACTGATTCTTCGTCCAAATAATGGCATCTGGATTAAGCTGAAGAGAAGGCCAAACGCTGGACCAGAATGAAAGGAAATTCAGCACTTTATTTTTCCAAAGACTTCCAAGCTGTTTAGGCTGAGATATGGTTTTAAATCAGATATTTTGATTGCAGTCCGGCAATTTTTTGAAAGTAAATGGTTTTTTAACTGATTGTTTCATTAAAGAAGATGATGTAACAGCCCTAAATTGCTCTACTTTTCTAGTACACGTGAATTTCATGTTCATCTTTGAAGTCTTTAAACATGAAGTCTTAGTGCCTTACCTACTTGGATGAAACTATTCTATTGCAACAGTGCAAAAACCCCTTAAATTATGGTAGCAATAACAGTAATGCCTGTGATGGAGTGGTCTGGTTATAGTCCATAGTGTTTGTGAGGTAACTGATAGTCTCGAATCTTTGTATCACTTTCAGGTTTCTCTGGTTCTGAAAGGCACAAGCGATCAATTCTTCCACTTGGCACAACTTATTTTTCTGTTTTGGTGATGACTGCATCTATGAAGACAAAGCTCTGATAATTTCACTCCTCCTTTGTAGCCATTTACAGTAGTGGTTAAGTAGTGAGTGCTTTGAATTATTTTTTAGCAAAGTGTACCATAAACATGAATCTCTGTAATCATACCATGAACTAGATAACATGCAAATTACACACAGGATTTCATAATGACAGAAACACTGTACTGTTACTGTTTTGAGAATAAACTTCTAGTATGCCTCAATATGGAATGAAACCATATCTGTAAAAGTTACACGCCTGAATACAGGTAAGTTACTGATGGATAATTATTTCTTATCGTCAGTTCCTCTGGCGTGATCAATTGACCCGATTTTACTGTGTTAGTAAAAGCTGAAACAATGAACCAGTCTGCTCTTGCCTTCTGGGGTCCTGGAGGCAACTTAGAGAATTTCTTGCTAATTGACATTAAAAAGGAATCACACTGATGCAGTGAAGCACTTGTGAAAGTTTTGGACTGTTGGTACCTCCAGGACAGGTCAATATCTTCAATGAGCCCCACAGCTGGAGAACAGACTCTCCATGACTTTTGACAGCACGGAAGAAAAAGCTGGTGCCAGACCAAGCTGAGGTCCTCTAGCTGGTCTGCCCTTTACTTCTGCCCTGTGCTTTGGCACTTCTTTTGGCTGGTGTGTGTTACCCAAGCACGATCCCTGGCACTGCACAAAGAAGGGTGTGTGCCAATAACCACACCTCTGCCTTGATCTGCTGATGGAGCAGTTGCTCTTGCCACCATGGTTGGTGGGGGGGTTGTAGGTGTATTGTCACCTTTAGGTCGTTCTGGGGCTGTGGCCGACCTGCAAAGGGGAACTGGTGAGAAGCTGGAGGTCAGAGCTGATACAGTCAATATGGACTGTTCCGCCTCTAACGATTTGTGTGTTACAGAGCAAGAAAAGAGGTAGTTGGTTTTTATTGGTTTTGTTGACTTTTACAGATTCTTCTGTGTTTCCTTGTGCCCTTTTAACAACGCCTAGTGGTTTAATACCTTTGGTACTGTTGTGCTTTGTAGAACATCAGAATAGCGAGAAAATAATTCCTGTGTTTTCCAAGTAAAATAGAGGTTTCCTTGAGCCTGCCGAATTCTTTGTATTCTGGTAAACCGAAGTTGTACCCTTTTTTGAGGATCTTATAAAAAGAAAGGATTTAACTGCTTAGTTTACATAAATGAAATCACAGACCTTGACAAATAGTTTATTGGAATTGCTACCTTTCTTCTGCCATTAAGAAAACGGAATTAATGTCACAATGATAATACAATTACATTCTTTAGCTTTCATTTTCAAAGACAGGTTTCATTGCTAGATAATAACAAGAATTTAAGTATACAGGGCTAATTGTAAAAATTGTTTTCTTTATAATGAGATAACTTTCAAGACAACTTCTTGTGTTAATAAACATAAAACAAATGACACCTGTTTTCCAAAGAGACCCTAAGTTAAGGAATTATTTAACGCTTCTGGGTACTTGGTAATGTGAGTTTTGCAGGTATAGAAGAATCCAGCATCCAGAATACGTTTGCTTGGCACGTTTGGTATGTAGCAGAAACCTGGAGAAGGTACCCCATGTGTTTTGTTAAACTATGTTAAACCATGTGTTATGTTAAACTAATTGGATTGATTGGATTGATGGGCCAAGGCCAATGGTATGAGGTTCAACAAGGCCCAGTGCCGGGTCCTGCACTTGGGTCATGCCAACCCCATGCAGCGCTACAGGCTTGGGGCAGAGTGGCTGGAAACTGCCTGGCAGAAAGGGACCTGGGGTGGTTGGTCGACAGTCGGCTGAACATGAGCCAGCGTGTGCCCAGGTGGCCAAGTAGGCCAATGGCATCTTGCCCTGTATCAAGAATGGTGTGGCCAGCAGGAGCAGGGAAGTGATTGTGCCCCTGTACTCAGCACTGGTGAGGCCGCAGCTCGAGTGCTGTGTTCAGTTTTGGGCACCGCAGTATCAGAGAGACATTGAGGTGCTGGAGCGTGTCCAGAGAAGGGCAATGGAGCTGGTGAGGGGTCTGGAGAACAAGTCTTGTGAGGAGCGGCTGAGGGAGTTGGGATTGTTTAGCCTGGAGAAGAGAAGGTTGAGGGGGAGACCTTATCACTCTCTACAACTCCCTGAAAGGAGGTTGTAGCGAGGTGGGGGTCAATCTCTTCTCCAAGTAACAAGCGACAGGACAAGAGGAAATGGCCTCAAGTTGTGCCAGGGGAGGTTTAGGTTGGATATTAGGAAAAACTTCTTTACTGAAAGGGTTCTCAAGCATTGGCACAGGCTGCCCAGGGCAGTGGTGGAATTGCTGTCCCTGGAGATATTTCAAAGCCAGGCACATGTGGTGCTCAGGGACATGGGTTAGTGGTGAGTTTGGCAGTGTGAGGTAGGACTCAATGATCTTAAATGTCTCTTCCAAGCCAGGTGATTCTGTGATTCTGTAATATTATTTACTTTTCTTCTGTGCAGTCTATTTTGTGGAAACAGTTTTTAAAATTGGCCAAACTATAACAGTTCTCTTATATAAGGAGATTTTTTTTGTGACATCTGTCTACAGCAGTATTTTTGTTCGTGCTTTGGTTTTGTTCCATACTCTTCCCTTATAATGGTGTGTAAGCAGATTGTAATTTCTTTATAATCTCTGATGGGAATAAGAAGAATAATTGAGACAAAAACTGGATAAAACTGTAATAAGGAACTCATTATTAGAAGTGCATGGGCTTAAATGCTGTCACAGGGTTACCAAGGTAGAAAAATCCATATTTAATGGTGCACATACTATCTTTGCCAAGATGAGCACTGATGCAATCGCACAGTCTCTGTGTTCAGAGCTGTTCTGAAAAGGCAGTGACCTCTCACCTTGTGTTGTGAAAATTGGGTCTGAAGCAAGCTGAGGCCATTAAGGAAATAAATATTGAGGAAATCAATACTGAAAGAACAGGAAATTTGTGCCTGCAGGGTAGACGTTAGATACTTTGCATTGTGTAGAGTGTCATCTTTTATTAACCTGAGTTATTTGGTGTGTAGTTGTTGGTTATGGTCCGCAACAGCCCCATTTTTCTTTCTTTTTTTTTTTTTTTAAATGCAGCACAGCCTTGCCAAGTTTCCTGATAACATAATGGGACAATAAAATATTGTGTAATGAAAACTACTTGTACATAGCCGCTGTTTGTGATTTTGTTCTGATGGCTAGGTATCTGCTGATGCTTAGATCTGAAGGCAGCGGCTGAACTCTAAACCCAAATATCACTCCTGAGAAATGATTCATATAGGGTTGTCTCAGCGATACTAATCATGGGGTGGTTCTGTTTCTGAAATATGACTGCCTCGCTCTAAGAAGTTACCAGCCTTGTCTCCTATAATGAGCCCTTTTGTATGGTGACAGAAAGGGCACAAATTCCTCCTGGGATGACAGCAAAAGAGTGTTTCTGGTTAGTGGTTTACAACAATTATGAAGAAAATTGAGAAGCCCTATGTGTGACCTTGGGTAGAGCTGCTTGAAAGTGCCTCCAGGACTGCCTCAGAGGCACTAGAGTCATCCACTTTGATACAAACTCTTTTTTGGCCTTGAAAGCCATGTGTTTGGGACACATGCAGGATAAGATGGACTTGTAGTAGCTATCTAGACGTCCGCCTGTATTTAATCCTCATGTCGCAGAAGACAAACATGCATCTCTAGATGTCTCTATGCTGCTGCATACAGGTCCTCTTGCCATGCATGATTTCACACTGCCTCTCACAGATACTCCTCTTCCAGCAGGTACGAGACTCAAAAGAGCCTTTGGAAAATCCTACCCCACCTTCTTTCCTAAAAGCCTTACTAGTGCCACCCCCTGGAAAATCTCCTAGTATAGTGCTACCTCAGTTCATAGTCAGGTCATAATTGGAAGATGATCTTTGTAGTTTGCATGGATTAATAACTAAATTAACTCACTTTCTTAAAGAATAATAAAATCTTAGGTTATTCTGAAAATGGGAGTTCTCTGCTAAATATAACTCCATCTTTTCTTTGACAAAGGGGCTTAAAGCCATTTCTCCTTGGCTTTTGCAACAGGCCCTGACAAAAGTTTGTCCTCTTCTTTCCTGTAGTCCCCCTTTAGGGACTGGAAGGCTGCTAGAGGGTCTCCCCGAAGCCTTCTCTTCTCCAGACCAAACAAAAAGTCTTATTGAAATGAGAAATTATATTGTTCCTGTCTTACTGGCACCTTTCCTTGTTCCCTCGGAGATGCTTTTCCTCTTGTTCCCTGGCACAACTGGGGGGCTCTCATCACAGAGAGTAGAGCTTCTCCCATGATGAAGCTGCTTTTTGAATAGTGTTGCCATAAGAAATGTGTGATTTTTTTTTATTTTTTTTTTTGGCAGGTGGAATTAGACCTAAATCAGACTACAGTAGTGTCCAGTCATTCATTTCCTGAAGTGAAGCAATTTAGTAATTCCTGCTGCCTTTGCGGATGAATGAGATTTTGCATGTCACATTGGAAATCAGCAGACAGCAGTATCAAGCTAGTAGGCGATTGCATTGTCAGGGAGATTTAGTCTTAAAGAACTTGCCGGCACCTTAGGCTAAAGCCATTTTTGAAGGTTTTTTTTTAAATACCAAGTCCAAATGAAACAGTCAAACCAGAAGCAAGCACTCCTTTTTGTTCCAGATGAATCATCTAAATTTTATACTTGTCATGGAAAAAGTTTCAATTTTATCAAAATATTTTGATGAGCTTTTCTTTTAACCATGCCATCTGAATTACTAACTCTTAATTACCATATCCCAGGTTAGTTGCCTAACCTGTTAGTTATTATTGGAAGCTAAATGAATACAAGAAGGGAATTCAGACAACAGTAACCTTACCTGGAGCCTTTATGAGCCTAAGCAGTATTAGATATCTTTGGTATTCTATGTTTTTTGAATTTCTAGCTCCTCTCCTAGTATAAATCGTGTAATCTCTGGATTTCAGTGAAGCTCTGTAAATTGATACCAGTTGAGAATTTGTCTCAGTGTATTTTTTTAATTTGTCCAATTTCAGTATGTCCTAGAATATAATAAAAAATAATTTATTCAGGAGCACAGAGTTCATAACTCATTCTTTTCTCTGTACAGAAGTACAACTCTGATTTGAGCAAGAGCGCAGCGGTGTGAACAGGGGAGCACCTGTCCTGTGAGTAGCAGGCCCACTGAAAGAAAATGCATTTATTTTGTGAAGTGACCGTGATCATTATGGTTCTCTTTGAATAGCATTGCTGCCTTGTTTCTCACCTTCCCCATCGATTCCAGTTGACGCCCCTATAGATGTAGTGAAAATGATGTATGCTTTTGGAAGGAGTGTCATATATACATTTGAGAATTCAAGAAAGAAATTTCTTTCTTTTTTTTTTTTCTTATTAGTTTGCTTGTGAAACAACCATCACTAAAAGATTCCTTTTCCCAAGACAAATTTCTAAAATAGGGTTATAGAAGTGAAATCTTACAGAAGCTTCTGATGAATGGGAATGACCGCGTATTGTATGATGAGACACACGATCTTGGTGAAATTTATGGTGAATCTGCCCTGGTTTTTTTGTGTATTTGAACCATATACCTTATTTTTCCAAAAGTGTGGGATTGGATTTGGGGTTTTTTTTGGTTTGTTTTTTTTGTTGTTTTGTTTTGTTTTGTTCTTTAATAAGATGGTAATGAGCTGGAATAACACTGTGCAATACCTGAGCTGGAAATCCCAGATGAGAAAAGTGGAGAAATTAGAAGTCCTTGGAGAGAAGTTTTAATCCCTTTGTGCCACCAAGTGAAATGTACACACACACAAAAAGAAAACCAGTTGTTTTGGTTGAATACTATGCAAGTTGAGCAACAGAGAAGTGTGTAAATTCAGCTTGTTTTGTTTATAAATATTCAGATACATAATAGTTTTTTGTGATTACTTTCAGGAATATCAAAATTTTGTAATTCGAAGTAAAGGTGATCATTTTTCCAGAAGTGTAAAGGCTTATCATTCTTTTATAGGTGAGAAAAGAGAGACTAAGTGACATAACTGAGGCTACACCGAAAGGCTTCCGTGGTGTTGCCTGGGGAGCGTGTGGTATGCTTTCCCAACACTGGAATCCCATGGTACCTCTACACCCTGTGGCTGATGGAAAATCTCCTCTTCTGAGCTGAAGGTCAGAGCTGTACGGGCATCTTGGTCTCTCAACACTTCATGTTACAGGAATAATCAATGTGTTTTGCAGTAAAGCCTTTCAGCACTCTCCCTTGTTGCTGTTACACAGTTAAAACAGAAGAGTGCACCTAAAAATGAAAGAAAAAGTCTGAGTCCTCTCCTATAAGGATGCCAGAGCAAAGCAAATTGATGCACAGGAGAGTATGAAGACTTTCTCTGAGACAGTTCTTCCACTGTAAGGAGGATCTGGAGACCTTGCTGGCACAGAAGTCATGGAGAAATCATTTCAATCATCAGGACATTCAAAAGGCTCACAGCCGGGTGAAATGTTTTGATCTAGATAATTTTTTAGGTAGGACACATGTATCTGTCTTTCCAGCACATTCTAAAAGAAAAGATGAAAAAGAGAGGGGAGGAGCGAAGAGTTGTCTCTTTGGCAATTTCATTGTGAAATGAAAGATATTTTAAGATTTGAAAGATTTTTTTTTTTTGTTTGAAATTTATTTTTGCTTTGGTTACACAAGTTAAAAATAATTGTGGAAATCGAAGCAAGTGATTCGGATGAGGTGTAAACTCAGTTTGATTTCTTGCTGTTGCTTTTACGTTTCATACACCTGCAAATATTATTATTGTTTTCTGGCTTATTAGTTGCATCCAACAATAAAATAGGAGTGTAGAAAGGGCCACAATAAAACTACTTGGAAGATACAGAGAGGATAATTTCTGCAGAGTGTTGAAAAGGGGGAATAAGAACTTGAACTGATGTTAAAGAAAACAGGGCATGGAATACAAAGACGGAGAAAGTGCGTATCTCTATTTACCAAGGGAATACCTCAAGAAAAAGGCGTAGTAGAAACATATAGGTGTTGTTTCTGTCCTCAGTTACAGTAGTTTCATATTGGTGTAATTTACTCAGGTCTGAGTCACTAGTCTTACTGATTTCATGGAGATTTCCACATGCCCCAGCTCAGGATTTACTCTTGAGATGAATCTCATTCCCTGTTTATGTGAGTTCTTGTGCTAGTAGCAGATACTCCAGATGTTGCCAGTGGCCAGCAGGTCAAGGAGGTGATTCTGCCCCTCTGCTTCACTCTGGGCAGATCCCACCTGCAGTGCTGCCTCCAATTCTGGGGCCCCCAACATTGAGAAGGACACGGACCTGTTGGAGCAGGACCAGAGGAGGCCACAAAGATGGTGCAAGGGCTGGAACCCCTCTGCTGTGAGGACAGACTGGGAGAGTTAGGGTTGTTTGGTCTGGAGAAGAGAAGGCTCTGCAGAGACCTTAGTGTGGCCTTCCAGTATCTAAAGGGGCTACAGGAAAGAAGGGAACAAACTTTTGTCAGGGCTTGTTGCAATAGGACAAGGAGTACTGGCTTTAAACTGAAAGAGGGAATATTCAGACTATGTAAAAGGAAGAAACTTTTTACACTGAGGGTGGTGAGACACGGGCCCAGGTTGTCCAGATTGGTAGGAGATACCCCATCCCTGGAAACATTCCAGGTCAGGTTAGATATGGCTCTGAGTGACCTGATCTAGTTGAGGATGTCCCTGCTCATGGCAGGGGGTTGGACTAGACGGCCTTTAAAGGTCCCTGCCAACACAAACCATTCTATGATTCTGTAATTGTTTCATTTTAAAAAGCCGTCAAGAGGCAGATGCTCAGCTGGTGTAAACCCTGGACATTGATTTCAGCGCGGTCTGGATGATGTATGCTCTGACAGTGTGGCCCAAGGTCAGTAACAATATTGACAGAAAGAGTCCCCCTTCAAAGTAAATATTAAAGATAAGTGAGCATTGCAGGCACACTAATATTTAACACAAAGCGTTGACATTTGGGTTTATGTTTTTTTTGGGTTTTTGTATTTTTTTTTTTTTTTAGTAGAGCATAAACCTTATCCATTCATCCAGACCTACTGTATGCTCAGGTATGTAATCGTTATTGCAATTAATATTCAGTGAAAGGTTTTCATAGCAGCAACACAGTATTGATCTACTTATGGATTGTGTTGTGTTGTTAATTTATTTGATTCTTTCAATGCTTAAGGTGTAGCAGTAGCATGCAAAAAAAAAAAAAAAAAAGAAAGAAACAATGGGTTTAAATTTTATATAACGTATACCAGAATCAGTGAGTGAGAGTCATTTGTTTGCTATGTTGATAATAGGATCCACTTCACTATCAGGACAGAGTCAAGATTAATAATGACATTTTGGTGGATTATTGCTCCCAGTTTAAGCAAGAATAAATATTATTCCGTAAACAAAGCAGAGATTCTCTAAGTGCTTACAAGCTTTATTGCTTCTTGCAGCAGTAAGTAAAGGACAAAACTTTTGTTGCTCTTTTGTGTTACTTTATATACGCCATAACTGCATATCACAGCTGTAATTTGTAATTCTCTGTATCATTTTGAGTTAATGGCGTAACAGTGCACGTGTAAATGGTTCAGTAATATGCTTTGCGGTACTTTATAAAACTAGTTATGCACCCTTTATTAAACCTATCCTAAATAATGATTTTGTGGTTTTTTTAGGATGCTTTGGATTTATCAGACTTTTTATTTCATTTTCTTGCTTGCTTCTGTTTACAGTGGTAAGTGAATATCTAATTCCTAAGACAGGCACGCAGAATAACGCAACTCTTCTAGATGGGGAGATGATGAGTAACTGCAGCCTGGTCCTGAGAGGCTGCCTCAGTGCTGTGGGTTGCGCTCAGTTCGGTTTGGGTAACTCACAGGGGCTCAGAAGACCATTGCAATAAGTGTGAATAACCCCAGAACTCATTGTTTTATTGTAAAGGGTTTTTTAGAATTCTCTTGATATGCTGGAAAATTAGTGCTTGTGTTCATTTTTCAGTATCAGCCTGTGTTAATGATTTACTTTGTTCAGTTAGGAAAAATACAAACTTCAAAAATTGCATTGCTTTTCCCTGAAGTTCCCTGTTCTGATAAATTATAACTAAGACCTAACGCAGATTTATGCTCAGTAAAGTATTAACTGTTTTCTTGGAGGACAATTAGGTAACTCAGCTTTTTAGCAAAATCATTTCGATAAATGTAGTATTGTTGATAAATGTAGTATGTAGAAATGTTTCACATGAATCACAATTTTAGCAAAACTAAAATTTTGGAACATTTACGAGGCCTAGGAAAAATATTTTTATTAAACTAAAATATTCTGAACTGGCATAGCTTTACGTGGTACATAGTTTTACAGAATAAATAATTTCTTTTGTGCATTAATTTACATTAGAAGAAGATAAATAAGATCCAGAATGTCTGATACAGTAGATCTTTCATTTTGGTTTTAGAATTGGCTTAGAGTGTTCTAAGTAATAGAAAATGCTTTTCTGTGAATAACAAAGCTGGGCAAAGGAACTCTACTGAGAATAAAAACCACCAATTTTTTAGGGAAAGCTCATGAAAGTATATGCTCAGAAAGCTCGGAAAATTCTGTGTGTTTATAAGCTACAAATTTTGTATTAATAAGAAATTAACTTTAGATATTAGTGTATCTTGCACATATGTCTAATATCCCCTTTTTTCTTTTTTTTTGGTAACTTATATGTTTTCCTATGTGCAGAAAATATAGAATTCCCTAAGTATCACTCATAATCACATTAACAAATAAAATCCATTTGTAATACTTTAAAACTAAATTCCGCTATGACAGTTCCATTTGTTTTCATTTTAAATAACTTTTGATAGAGCATGATGGCTCTATAATAACAGATTAAGCAGCCAGGTAAAATGTTTTCAGCTGGGTTTCCTCCCATTCTGTAAAAATACAGTATTTTCTCTTTATCTTTTAGCTAAGCAAAAGCACATTTGTAGATACAGGAATAAAAATTAGCATATTTGCCCATTTGCTACCCCTTTGGAGGGCAAAATACAAGAGGAGAGAGGGCTCCCCTGCAAAGCCACCCCTCTTGTGTGTTTTAATGTGGAGATCTTCCAAATGCCTCCTCTTTGAAAGATGGGAATGGGTTGCTCCTCAGGTGTCTTCATTGCACCGCTCTGCAGGGTGAGTGGGTTTCATTCCAGGGAGCTCAGCATGGGATTGACGATGAATTCCTGCAGACATGAGGTGGTAGTCGAGCTCATTTTTATTGTGGGCAGTTCCCCTGATGCTACTCCTGTAGCCGTATTTTCTTTCTTGTAAAGCAAGTCAGATGGGGTTCAAGGTGAATTTTGAGGGATCAGGTGGTTTATGAAATGCTGTAGAACTGTGGACAGCGGCACCACCTGTGAATCTGGCCTCAGAGCATCCCTAAACAAAATAGCACCCTCTTCACATACAAGTTTATAACTCTTTTTGGTCTCTGCACTTCCTCGTTTTGGTTTTCCTCTTAATGGTTCTCTGTACTGGCCTACCTCAGAAGATGCTTCTGCCGTTCCTGAGACCCGCTGTGAGTAGGTCCCTTCCCTCTCTGCCCTGCGGATCTGCCTCAGGGTCCATCCTGCTGCTCGGGCTTCTGCCTCTTCTGAAGCACCCTACTCCAGCATTGGGTATGAGGCAGGGAATGGGGGCAGACACTCCAGGGAGTTTTATTTCTGCTGGAGAGCAAAGACGGGACCCTCAGAGAAACTGTGCTACTCGCCCTCTTCTGCCAAAGGATTGTCTTAAAAGCAAGGTCAATGACAAAGATGAGCGGTGGCTTCACCCTCTCCTGGTGAACCGTGTGTGCTCCCATATCTAATAATTTATGCATTTTGTTATTCCGTATCAGAATGTGTGACTCGGATCTATGAAAATACGTATTTCCAAGGAGGAGACCTCATGACTGTTTTTACGCCAAGTGCCAATTACTGCCAAGTAGTGTGTACTTACCATCCTACCTGTCTGCTCTTCACCTATTTGCCAGGGGCATGGACTGAAGAGCCTGCAAAAAGGTAAAATGTTGATGTTCGGGTGGCTTTGGCTGGTCTCCTGTGGTAATTTTAGGAACTCAGTAATGTTATGACAGAATACGGGCACACAGGGAAGGCTGCAGGGTTGCCATGGAAAACAGTGTCATGTATCTTTAAAACCGGTGATCTAAAAGAATATTTGCTTAAATTTGAAACATTAAATTTGGCAATGCCCAATCATTCACATTCGCATACCAACCCTTCCAAGGAAACAGAACCAACCGTGCATCTTTCCTCCATGCCACGTACTTATTGTGGGAGGACAATGTCAGCAATCTCCCACCTCCAATGGTCCCCTCTACTGCCCACATCCTCCTTTCTAGCATATTCTTCTCACAATTAAGGATGGCACTGGCATGAGAGGATGAGGCTGTCCTCCCTCTCTATGCCCAGTAAATTTCTGTCCCCCGAACCCTGGGCTGTGCTTCTCGCTTTAACGAGACCTCTTGGAGCTCCCACAAACATTGTGTGTTCTCATCTGCCACCAAATGCGCCAGTGCCCACCTGGCAGACGCAACTCTACCCTACTGTTCTCCAGGTTGCACTTGTCTACATTTTAATGTTGAGGGATATTGGGCAGCTTGCATTTAACCTGAGAAAAAATGAGGAAAGGACTGTGTTGTACTGCAAAAGCTGTGAACTGCTGCATTTTGAAACACAGGTTTTCCTGCTACTTAAAAGACAGCGATACAGAAATGCTGCCGAAAGTGGATATGGAAGGAGCTATCTCTGGACATTCCTTAAAACAGTGTAACATCCAAATTAGTGGTAAGAATCGGTGATTGATGCGTATGAATGTTAGGCTCTGTATCATGTAGCAGATATTAGAAAATTAGCATTTTGAAAACAGAAATAGGATTAGGGAAGCAGCCAAGCAGTGATTTGTATGGTCTTTGCCAGATCTCTCTCAAACACAGCTGACAAAATCTTCCACTTCAGTGCCAACTACCTTCAGACGAGATAACATGGAAATTATGCTCCTGCAGTCACTGCTTCATTTGCTAGAGGCAAATGGGAGCACATGCTTGAACTGAGAGCTCCCGTGCTAAAGATTGATTTACTGCTACAATTCCCCTCCAGCAAGCTGCTCGCAAGGCGTGTGAGACCCTGCTCTCTAACTTTGTAGAGCAGATGCCCAGCAAAGCAGAAGTGCATAGTCACCATGAGGTTGCTACTTTCATGATTCTGTGTAATAATTTATTAGCAGCTCCATCTTTTGGTGTATGTGTGCAATGCACAGAGTCTTAGTGTCAACATGCCATAGCAGGGGTTTATCAGCAGGCATATTTAAAATCTATTGAATATGTTGTTTAAATATGTTTTAAACTTCATATTCTTATGAGGAAAGGCTGAGGGAGTTGGGTCTTTTTAATCTGGAGAAAAGCAGACTGAGGGGGAACTCATCAATGTTTACAAATACTTACAGGGAGGGTGCCGGGAGGAGGGTGCCAGGCTTTTTTCAGTGGTGCCCAGTGACAGGGCAAGAGGCAATGGGCACAAACTTGAACGTAGCAAGTTCCATCTGAACATAAGGAGGAACTTCTTGACTTTGAGGGTGGCAGAGCCCTGGCACAGGCTGCCCAGAGAGGTGGTGGAGTCTCTGACTCTGGAGACATTCCCAACCCGCCTGGACGCCATCCTGTGCCACCTGCTGTAGGTGGACCTGCTCTGGCAGGGGGGTTGGACCAGATGATCTCCAGAGGTCCCTGCCAACCCCGGGGATTCTGTGATTCTGTAATAATTTTATTAAGAGGAGAACAGCGTCAAGCATAGCGTGGTACTGCAGAAAAACAGAACAAGGAACAATATAGTTATTCAGGCCCTGACTTTGAGGCCAAATAGTGTCTTATGTATATCAGGCTAATTCTTTAGTTTTATTGGTATAGTACCTCAATATGCCAGCACTAAATGGATCTTAATTTATGCAAGTTCTCCACTTCAGCTATTGACAAAAAAGTGGTACTTGCTTTCGGCTGCCACTTGCCTTTCAGAGCAGTCAGGACTTTTAAGACCCCTTTCCTGCAAACATCCTGTCACAGTTACATTGGAGCAGCTTTGACCCAGCAAAAGGGATTTCAGTGGGATGTTATTCCTTATGCTATCTAGACTAATTGTTATCACTGGAGTTACTCTAGAATCAGGCTAATGTCACGAAAATGAAAATCTACCTGTATATGTTTAAAAAACCCATCAATGGTTGACTGACTCATGTTCTGTGAAGAAACTCCACTGACCACAAGGCAAAACTTCAACGCCAGGTTAGACAGGGCTTCAAGCTACCTGACCTAGCGTAAGGTATCCCTGCCCACAGCAGGGGAGTTGGAATTATGTGATTTTGAAGGGCTTTCCAACTCTAACCATTCTATGATTCTATGACTATCTGCATCCTACACTGGGAAAAGCTGTTCCACACCCTGCAGTCCCCATCTTCTGACTCAAATGGGAAATGTCTGTTACTTATGAGGCCTACGCTTAAACTGCTGTATGAATTTGGAAATGGGAAAATATGTTTTAGCATTAATCCTGAGTTCTTGCTTTGATTAATGTCCTCTTGGGCTCAGCCACGGTGGTTAGAGCTCCTCTCTCATGTAGGGAGATGGACTGCCAAAGTCTGACAGTTTTTTTCCCCCGCGGTGCTATACTACATCTACACCTCTGATTTGGGTACTAGAAGTATAAGTGAAGTATGATGTAACTGATGCGAGCATGGGATGTGGAATCTGGATCGTGAGGGCTGTGTCATACAAACTGCTATCTTTTAGGCAGCTTAGGTTGTGGCGTGGGAAAGAGGAGAGAAGCATGTTTTCAGCACTTGGTCTGTCTTTTTTCACAGCTTGCAGCCCAGATGTCCACGTAGGATTGGATATGGAAGGGAAAATTTATGATGTTGCTGTGGCTGACAGCTATCAACAGTGTCAAAAAAGATGCACCAATGACAACCATTGCCATTTTTTCACGTATGCCTCAGAAACATTTCACAATGCAAGCTTTCGGTAAATACAGGTTTGATCCCTCTCCTTGGGCAGCACTGTGCTTCAGTAGAGTAAATCTCAGAGCAATCCACAGTGAGAGAATTTGTTCAAGGAAATATTTTTTGATTTGTCGTCCTTGCAATGTTTATTCAAACTTACAGATGGGAAAAGGTCTGTCTAAAATCAGCTTTTATTTGCTCATCCATGAGAAATACAAACTTGATTATCACAGCCCTGAAAGAAAAAATTAAAAATCTTTCAGAGTTATTGAAATGTAAATGATATTTGTAGGTGTGCAGCATATTACTCTGTTATATCTTACTCTGTTTATTGCTCTGAAAATAGCATCATCAGGGCAGCCAGAGAAATTCTCTCATTTGTAACAGGACTTTTTTTCAGCTGTTAATCTGCTCAATTTTACAAGCTAAACATTGTTCAGCTAGCTCTGTTCTTCATTTGAAGACTGTTCTGGAGATTGGAGACTGCTCTGGCCCATGGCCAGAATATGCACCATGGTGGAAATTATGGGGCCATAATTCCATTATCCAGAAGGATGGTGTAGACCAAGGAAGACGGCCTGTTGTCTTACCACTTTCTTTATTCTTTGTCATTCAGTAAAAACTGCTTCTTGAAACACACCAGTATAGGAACTCCAACCAGCATAAAGGTTCTTGATGAAGTTGTGTCTGGATTCTCTTTAAAACCATGCCAGCTTTCTGAAATAGGTAACTATTTAAAATCTCTGTTGATTCAGTTTATGTTTCAGGGTTATGGATTATGAGGTGCGGTCTATCTCTGACGTATTTCATTATGTAAAAGAATTCTAGTATAAACTTATTCTTGCAAATATAGTTAATACTCTCAGGCAATAAGGAGGTTCAGATCTTTTTAGTTTTTCTATTTCTATTATTTTTCTTACAAAAACAATTGCTTACTTTGAAGATCTAAAAAATTCCTTTGTAAGATTAATTTAATTAAATCACGTGCTATCTTTGTACTGTGGATGCAAAAATGAAAGACAAAATCCCGTCAAAGTCAAAGATCAAGAGGAATATAAAGCTTTCTAAATTCTGTTTGTATTCTGTGTGTGCGCTTAGAAATTTTTAATGAAGACCTGCAGCTTTCTAATACAACTGGCTAATATGAACGGATGTATTCTGTGTTTTTGGGGGATTTGTGATGAAAACAGTGTCTCTGCTTGTTCCTGCAGTCGTGACTCGGGCAAAACTCTCAAGAGTGCAAGACCACACAGTGTGTATTATACCTTCTTATTCTAAACTGAAACATCTTTCACTTTTTTCTTCCTTTTTTTTTTTTTTTAAATCTACCTCCACGTTGTCTTACTCTCTGGTATTCTCCCTTCTTAATGGTGATGATGTTCTTCTCCTTCCATATAGCCTTATTTTAAGATAACCTAGTTATCCCATATAAATCACATTTTGTTAGAGACTCTGCATCTTTTTTCCTATATCGATACGTTGTCTTCAGGCTCTGCTAGTCATGATGTAGGAATAATCTTTGGAAACTATTGAAAAAGTAATTTTGTTCAGATCTTAACAATGAAGCTATTTAAAGAAAAATGAAGTGTGAAGAATAAAAAAAGGGAAGATAAAGTTTTGGGAAGAGAAAAAATCAGTTTAGCTATTCCCTCACTATTTGTATGAGAGAGATTGGAGGGAGGAATTTTATTTTTCCAAACTCTTGCATTAAGATATACTAGGAAGACACATATTCATGGTTAGAAGAAAAATCATGGTACTCATGAGGGTCCTGCTCACAGACTCTGAGAAGAGTTGGGGGACTGTAGCACATGCACAAACAATATGATTTTAAGTTAAAAAGAAAAATCAAAAGCCATTTGAGACTTTATCAAAGACATTTATCGTCTATGACAGTGATGACATAGCTGTAATGATCCATCACAAATTAAATTAGAATTTCTGACAGCATGTGAAGGTCAGTCTTGTTCCTACCTGTCTTTCCTTGCTTTCTGTATCTTGCAAGAAAGGCAAGAGGACAGAGAGAGAAGGAATAAATCATGGTATCGCAGAAGCATAGACAGTATTATTGCATCAAGAGGTCATCAAAGAGGTCGTCTGTCCTAACCCAAGGAAGATCAGCTATACCTGTCCAGACAGCAATTTGTCAAATGTAGTCAGAAAATCTCAGTACCACCTTCTGCCTTGTTGTGTTGTAAATATCCAAAATGGGTTTACTTGAATATTTGTTCTAGTTTTTTTCTGACTGTATTTGGGCTGACTAGTCCTACATTATAGATATTCCAGCATCATCATTTTAAAAATAGATGCTTCTCTTTTCAAAGCTTTTGGAATCATAGCAACCTTCTGTGAACACCAGAAAGCAAAATTGTACCAAGAATCTTTGAGATTGCTCCAGTCAGATTCAAAGATTCAGTATTATGGGATTTTTCTGTTTCCTGTTCTACCTTGCCCTCTTCCTTCTGCTCATTAATGCTCATTTTGTTGATCATCTAACTGCAGTTTGTTTTCATGAAGAACAGAGGGTGGGGAAAAAAAAAGTAGTTCTTTAGCCTTTCTTGCATTCTTTACCATTAGTTTCCCTTCTCCCCGAGTAGAGCCTGAGCTCCTTTCTTAATGCTAACCCAATGGCACTGCGTATTTTTCTTTCAAGAGTTTGTTCCTTCCTATTTGGCCTTTCATTTTGGGCCTTTGCCTTCTTATCTTGCCCTTACGTACATATACTGTTACACATCCATAGCAATTTGTCTGTATTTCTGCCCTTTTGCAAAGTACCTTCCTTGAGGTCATTAAATATTGAACAACCAACCAGTGGATGTGATCATTGAGATCATGGGTTAACTTCCCTAAACTTCTAGATATGCATTTGTGCTTTAAATATTATTTCCTTTAGAAACTATCAATTCTCCATTTCACCCAAGCATGCAATCTTACCTACTAATAGTCAGAGTTAATTGACCCTTATTTTCTAGTCTCCTGGTTATTTTTTTCTGATGTTCTTACTGTGTAATTACTTTCCGGTATTGTTGTCCTCTCATGTGTATGTTTTTTGAAAACCTCATCAAATTAACAGGAGTCATGTTAAGCTCTACCTCTGCCTTTTATTGTTTTTTGCCTTTCTGTAGTAAGATGTTCCCAGTGTATTTCTAGAACTCATTGGGTAGGGTCCATGGCTGCTGTATTTTCTCAACAGCTGAAGTTCTCTGCTGCCACCAAGTCCTGTACATTGGGTCATTTCACTGTTTTTACTGTCCTTACAGCGTCGTAGTTCCAAGGAATATCCTCCGTGCTGGTGCTTCCTTTTTTCCTCTCTTCATTGTTGCACTGGGATTTTAACTAGGATTTCATGTAGATCTTTGGAAAGGCATCTCGTTCTTCTCTTTCTAAACATGCTGGTGCTTCCTGTCACTTGTATATCCAGAGTCTGGTTGTGTGAATTATTCTACCAAGCCTCTGTTATGTCATTTTGGCCACATCAGAGGGCAGACTGTACATTACTCCTGCTTATTCTGCCTGCTTTTTAAATAGCATTTAATAAAGTGTTAAGAGGATCATCCCATTATTTTTCTTCTAGTCTTCTCATGATCCTCTTAGATATATCCATTACCTTAATTATTTTACGCTTTGCTGAGATTACCATGATTTATTCCTAACTGTGGATTTGTACACTGATCTCCACTATTCCTAATTTAAAGCCTTCCCTATTAGGTTAGCAAATCTGTATTCTAACATGTCATTTCTCTTCCTCTCTGTATCGACCTAATCCCTCCTCAGTAGTCCTCTTCATGAGTTTACACACCCAAAAATGTTCTTGAGAAATAGTTTTGGTTAAAACATGGTATTATCTTTCCAGTTTATCAGTCACAAAGGAAGGAAAATGTGAATAAGGATAGAAACAAATAATCTCTAAACCTTGATATTCTGATGACATAATAAAACCTTTGGAACTTTCATATTTATGTTCTTGTTTTCCACAGATTGTCAAATGGACATTTTTGAAGATCAAGAATTTTCAGGAATGAATATTACAGCTTTTTTCACTCCTGATATCTCTGTCTGTCAAACTATTTGTACATACTTTCCAAAGTGTTTGTTCTTTACATTCTTTACCAGGAAATGGAAAACAGAATCCCAAAGGTGAATATGACAACTAACTTTAATTCTCTAAGCAGATTTTTTTTTTAAAAGCACAAGGTCTTTTTTTGTTGAAAGCTTATTTTCAGTAAAGCACAGCTTTTTATGTTTTGTATCCATAAGTTAATATTTTCCTATGGGCATTTCATCTGTTCTCCAGTGTGATCAGGGGTTTAGTATTCCAGCTGCATATCTGCTGTTAGTCTGAAGAGAGTTAAACACATCAGAGACAGAGACCCTGCGGACTGCTTCAATGACTTAAAGCTGAATTTTATGAAATTAGCAAGAGAGGCATCCGGTTTCCTAGCAGTAGCAAGTTATTTACGTGAAAACATTTTTGGAAAAGTTAGCTGCTTTAAAAATGTTTCTATTGAGCTTCCTTCTTTTGTACTTGGTTTTGAGAATAGTTAAAAATCTACTTTCCATGAAAAAAAGAAGAATAAAGTTTCAAAGGAATTTCGGAGAGAAGCAAAACTGAGATGGCATACATCATCTAAAGTCACCTCTTCTACAAGTGTATAAATACTGTGCAATCTCTAGTAGTAGAGTCATGTTATTTCATAAAACTACTAAAGTCCTCCCTATTTATTGTGAAATAGTGAACTTAATGAATGCATTTTCACATGAAATACTTTTACAGACAGAGACTCGGGAGAAAAAAAGCACATTCAAGGAAGAACTTTCCCTTACCAGTATTTAAAAAATCAATTTTAGGATGCGAGAACAGATTTAACTATTATAAAAAAAATTTTTTTCATTTTAGAAATCTTTGCCTTCTGAAGACATCAACAAGTGGGATACCAGAGGCACTTATATCACAAGAAAATGCTGTATCAGGCTTTAGTCTCCTAAATTGCAGAAGATCCTTTCCTGGTAAACAATAAACTCCAATAAAATTTTGGATAGTGATTTCTAATTAATCAGACTTTCTGATGCTTGGAATGCCCTCATTCTTACAGCCTGCAATTCTCGCACTTACACGCATATGAATTTTTTGGGAGAGGAACTCAATGTCACTTATACTAAAGGACACAGAGCCTGTCAGCAGGTTTGCACAGACACGATCCGATGCCAATTTTTTACCTACTTTCCCCTCCAAGATTCATGTAATGAGGAAAGGTGAGATATATTTTTTTTTTTAAATGTTTAAAGATTGCTGAAATAATCAACCTGCAGGCTTGGGGATGGGGGTAATGTACATGTTCTGCATAAAAAGTACAAATTGAATCTTTGCATTAATTCATTGGCAGAAAGTGTGAGTGTCATCTAAGAATGTCCTCGAATGGATCTCCAGTGGAAATTGTTCACGGGCCAGGAAGGATCTCGGGATACTCGCTAAGATTATGTAAAAAAAAAGCCAGCACTGGTAAGTAAAACTTCCATGTAAAAGAGGCAGCGCTTAACTGATTTCAGTGTGGGAAACCAAAACCTCCGTTTTTGTTTTTGTTTTTTGTTTTTTTGTTTTTTTTTTTTTACAATAAAAACTAAAGTTGGTTGTATTGAATTGGTTGCATTGTCCAAATGGGTCACCTTGTGAAGTTGAAGAGTGTTCTGAAAAAGTGAAGTTGGCCAGGTCTGCACAAAAAACATCTGTAAACATCACCAGTAGTACCGTGAGCTCGGTTTTAAATGACTTTTATGTTCATAAGTCAAAAAGGGATGAGAACGTGTCGTGTAACCCCTTCTTTGCAATAAATTGGTCCCTATTCAGGGATCCGTGGTATTATCGTCTTCATTTTTCATCGGTAAGCGCAAATTATCTCTAAGCAGAGTTTTGAATTATTTCTGTAGTGTGTACGCAGCATTCTGCAAGAACTATTAGGATCGTCGGAGGGTCGGACTCTTCCCCCGGTGAGTGGCCGTGGCAAGTCAGCTTGCACGTGAAGCTGTCTCGTCAGAGACACCTCTGCGGGGGCTCGATCATCAGCAACCGGTGGATTCTCACAGCCGCCCACTGCGTCGCGAGGTGAGGCCCAAGTGGCAATGTACGAATAAAACCAAAAAATTCATCCCACGTGGGAGAGGAGTTGAGATCCACCTTTCAGAAAAATAAAAACGAGGACTAGATTGAGTGTTTTAATGTAACCAAAAGATGAACTTTTAAGGTAGGTAATTCATACTCTTAACCGAGCTGGAACCCCGTACCTTGCCCTTTTGTAACATGGTATTGTAATACTGTTGCTAAATTATTTTAATACATCTGGAAGATGAAATTCTAATGAAGGTAGCAGATACCTACAGAAACTTAGATATTCTTATGCGATGTGTGCTTTTTTTTACTGTAATACCATATCATCTACCAAGGCAAATGTGTTGCTAGGTTATTCCATTTCATGAACTTCAAATGACTTATCTCAGAGGTTTCTCCATGGCACTTAAGAAATGGTACTAAGCTATTTGCTCAGCAAATTATTTGCCGATTTATTTGCAATTTATTTGACTGGGACACAAAGCAAACCTCTGTGAGAGTCCACCCTCTATCTTTGCGTTGTATCAAGCATCCAGATCCCAGTTATTCTGGTTTTCCTTTACTGTTTTTTTTTTTCCCCAAATTTTATCAATCAGTTAATACCTTTTTATTAATGCAGACTTCAACTGTAACAACAAAACTTAGAGCAACCTGTCCCCAAGGCATTGCTCATTTGCACTGACTCATACAGTCCATAGTATTAATGACCATTAAAATACCATCAGATTTGGGGCATGAAATCACCTGTGTTGTGGAGAGCTGATTTAACTGCCATGCAGGTAATTAATTTCCCATGTTAGATTGTCACCACCCATAAAACTGGTTATCCTGTCATTGACAGAGTGAAAATTGTAAGGTTGTTATTCAGTCTAGATGAGAGAAGGGACAGATAACAGATAAAATGCTTCAAAGAGGGTGTTGACCTGGCAACGTGGTCTGAAATCAGGCACTTTTACTCAAGCAGTGTAGTACATTACCTGTTATTGTTTTAACGTAGAATAGTTTTGGCAATACTTTGCCTCCAGTGACAAACCTTGTAAAAGTGTTTAAACCCTCTAAAAGACCCAATATAAAGAATCCTCTACCTGCTATACAATGTAAAAGTTACCAGTGTTATAAAAAGCAAAGGGAAAATACTTGACAAATAAAAAAATAGGCTATGTTCATTGAAAATTATTAAGCCTCACTGATATTTATGAATTCATATATAAAATGTTCAAAACTGTTGGAAAATTTATTTAGAAGTTTTGTAACTTCTTCATTGCAGGTACCAAAATTTTTAGGTTGCCTTGGTGGTACAACATCGCAATGAAATATCCCTTAAACTTACTCAAAGTAAAGTTGAAATCATTAAGATTAACTGGGACTTTTCATATAGGTCTGTGATATTATGCTTTCCAATCCCTATTTATATTCATTTTGGTGAGTAGCTTCATTTTCATAAAAAGTGTCTGAATGGACACTATATTTCCAACCCTCTATTAGTTGCTAGAAATGCTGTTTTGTTGGAATGAATGGAAAAAAACCCATGTATTTCTTCAGGGCTTACATTAGATGCTTGAAGACTGGGAAAAAAAAAAAGAAAATGAGGAAATAAAGGCAACAGAGGGGGAAGGAGGATGAAGGATCAGGACAATGGGAGTCTGAACATAAAGGGGAGAGAAAATGGATGTGGGGATGAAAATATGGATAGGAAAAGGAACCAGGAGGAAGAAGTAGAGGGAATGGATAAAACAAACCTGTTTTTAGTTTTAAGTGGGGGGAAAAAAAAAAACCAAAAACAAACTAAAAAAAGGAAAGAATGACTTCAGTGTTGTTCACGGTACACTCAGGAGTAACAGATGATGTTGGTACCTGCACACAAACTCTAAATCAGTGCAAATCTTTTGCCACAGACTGACTGTTTGTCTTTTTCCCCTCAGTCTTCACAATCCCAACATTTGGCGTGTTTATGCTGGTATTTTAAAACAATCAGAAATAAATGAGGATACGCCCTTCTTCAAAGTGGAAGAGATTACTGTTCACCCTCAGTATAAATACGCACAGACTGGATATGACATTGCTTTAATGAAACTTGATAAGCCTATGAATTTTACTGGTATGTAGTGTATCGCAGAGGAATTCTGAAATGTGCAGGATGACACAGGGCTGGCATTGGTGTGGCAGTGCATGACACCTGGGCTGGCTTCCTTTAACGTGCCGTTACTGGGGTCTGAGGAGAATCTCGTTCTGTTGGCTCTGAAAAGAAAATGGGTGGCTTTTATTTATGTGACTGGAGCAATGTATGCTATAAGGGACAAAGCATAACACGAAGGCTGTCATCAGGGGTTGCGTAGGTGCCCACAAAACCTTACTGTTGTGGTTGTCTCTGCTCAAACTAATATTTTTAATTATATTTTAGATCTTCAGCTACCTATTTGTCTGCCGTCAAAAGAAGATGCTAACATACTTTATACCGACTGTTGGGTAGTTGGATGGGGTTACAGAAAAGAAAAAGGTACAGATAAAAGTTTTTGAACAGTGAGTTCTTGTATTCACAAAATTCATGTGGTTATCCCCCCCTCAATACTGCCTCCCTTTTTCTTTTTTTTTTTTTT
>VZSF01010259.1:507561-543562 GCA_013398295.1 Chionis minor | reverse complement strand
TTTTTTTTTTTTTTTAAGAAAAGAAACCACCCTTCTTTTTTAAAATAAAATTCTACTATGTTCTTGGCTACCGTTATTGTTATCTGGCCAACACTGTAATATAATTCTTAATTAGAATCTATTTCTATTAAGACATCATAAAACATACATGAAAGATGTATGAAATTATCATTTAATAGCTCCGTGTTCTGACACAAAAATTAGATTTTATATATTGTTTGATTCAATAATTTAAAATATATAAGAATGCAACCTTAAATATATCCTATACAGCCATCAAATAGATTTTCTTAGATTTTAGCTTATTCTACTGACAAACCCCAGTATACATCTGGAAGGCACACTCCTTTTTGTGCTCCCAGGTGAAAAGAGCCAATAGACTTGCCACTGAACTGAGAGGTTTTGGATGACAGTTTGCACAAAACCCATGCCTTCTTTATGTGATTGTATTCATACGATTTTAGAGATCAGAGATTGAAGTATGTTGCTCTTATGATTCTGAAGGTTTGTTATAAACAATGCCAACGACCTTTGTGTTTTGATAGTAGATGGGATTTGAACTCCTCTGATTTTTATATGGAGGTAGGCTAAATAACTGTTAATTATCAAAGTCTGGTTTTACATATATTTATTTATGTTTTTATATGTGTAATATTTCTCTGTGTGTGTGCCTGTATATACATCTATTCAAACAGTGTCCTTTCCTTTATACACCTTCCTATTTGAAAGTTAGAGTTCAATGTGAAATCTAACAAATTTAGAGAGATATTGTATAGGCTAATTTCTTCTGTTAATTTCTAGGAAAAGGCGGCTTTCAAATACTCTTATTTACTCCATGTGCAGATTTCTCCATCCTGTAAACTGCTAGGGCACGGAGCAGCACAGATTTGGCACCTGGGAAGTGCCAAACCTATTGCAACACATGACTAAGAAATAACTGTTAATAACACAAAATAATGCTCTTAATTGCAGGACAGGTTCCAAAGGCCAGTGTCCTGAAAGCTGCCCTCACACGAGGATTTGTTGCAAATCGCAAGGGAGTTTTGAAGCTTGCCCAGTCACGGCACATAAAACGGCATAAGAAAAAACATTGAAATTAGCAGAAATATTCACAGTGGATAATCAACGTCATGAATATCTAACACCACCCTAAAAGCAGCCACCTCCGACTTTGTAATATCACTGTATAGGGATTACTAGTTTTTAATTTGATTTTGCTAGAAGCAAACATTTCTCTGTTGATACCACCTGTTACACAGGTCGTGTAGAAGATATTCTTCAGAAGGCCCCTGTTCCCCTGATGTCAAAAGAGGAATGCCAGGCCAGGTACCGGAAGCGCAGAATAGGTGACAGAGTGATCTGTGCTGGCTATGATGAAGGTGGAAGGGATGCTTGTAAGGTAATGAAAAGAAGTAGTATATAGTGATATATTCCAACCATTTATTCAAAAATATAATCAAATACTCTAACTAGTTTTTAATTGCCGTTAGAAAAATAGAATTGTTGATTAATGTGTCAAAAAGCACTGAAAATCAAGTAGATGCAAAAAAATTTTTATGTGACATTGAAATCATTATGGATAGATTCCATGGGTAAGAAAATCTGAACATGTGTACATCTATCTCATCCATTTAGGGAATAAAACAGTATTTCTCTGGAGTATCAGAAATACAAAGAGAGCAAATATAGTATCTCAAAGCATTTCTTCAATAAAAGCAGGTTTTATATGCAGTGTTTTTAATTTCTTGACATGCAATACAGTACACAAAAGCTTATTTTAAAGTATCTGCTGTGTACAAACCAGAAGGGATGGTGCAAGTAATGCTCTTAAAATGCACGGGGGATGGAAGGCTAAAGACAATTTGAGCAGACTGGTCTGTTCATTATTAGAGTTGAGAATACCACAACAGTGTGAGTTCAGTGAGCTAAATTCTCTGCTCAAGTGTAAACTCATGCGCTTACATTAGTTTAAATATTCTGAGCTAATTCATGCAAGAAGAAAATAGCCTAATTAGTAAGATTAAATTCTCTACCAAATACAATATTTTTCACTTTTAAGTATTCAACAGTTAACATTTTTATATTAAAACATTACTGTTACTATGATCGGCATTGAGTACATAGGACTAAAAATACTTGGAGCTGGGAAGGAATTTTTCCTCTATGCCAGTTAAGTTTTTATTATCTGATACAGTGTACCAGAACATGGAGATGCTGTTTTATAAAAATAACACACTTGCTATTGTCTCAATGACTCGTAACAGCTACACTAAAGTACCTTATGTTCAGAAAGATCAATTAGGAATAGGAAAAGAAAACAGAGATGTGTTTTATCCAGGGGAGGACTGTCAGTCAAACAAGATAAGCCAAGAAGAGAACTGAGATTTGCATACTAAAACCAAAGTCATAAGAGAAAATATTGTCAAATTTACTCTTTTTCTTGCTTGCACATGTAGTCTTCCTTAGGTTTTAAATCACGTCTATGTAAATAAAAAAAAAAAAAAAAAAAAAACACCAAAGCACACAAAACACAGTACTTTTGAACCTTAACAGGACGTGGAAATTACTTGCAATGACTGGAAAGTATTTAGAAGTCAATTTAGTACAAAACCAGAAAACCCGCTTCAGTACTCTGTTAATTAGCCTTAAGCAAAAGGCACTTACACTGCTGCTAAGGCTGAATGATGTTGCTTTTAATCAAGGCTTGCTTTGAGAGAGACGTACTGACGCGAGATCTTCCTCGCCTACTCTGTCTTTCTCCTGACACAGGGAGATTCAGGAGGGCCACTGTCGTGCAGGCACGAGGAGGTCTGGTATCTGGTGGGCATCACCAGCTGGGGAGAAGGTTGCGCTCGCCCCAGGCAGCCAGGGGTCTACACAAACGTTGCGGAGTATTCAGACTGGATTCTAGAAAAAACTGCGTAGTAGGAGAGTTACCTGCTGGCTCAAAGGGATGGTGCAGAAGAATAACCCTAGGAGCAACGCGACGAAGTGTATGAAGGTGGTTTTTTAGATGGTGTTTCTTTCTTGTTCACGTGTAAAAAAAGTAGAAAAGCAGGAATGAATGAACTTTGCCATTACTAAATAAAAAGCAGTAATAAAAATATACTCCATGGTCAATGATTTGGCAGGAAAAAAGAGAATATGTCTGAACCATTGATTTCTTCTGTCTTGCTATCTTTGAATGGAATGGATGGGATTTCAGGGCATGCATAGACCTGGGACCTGGAAGCTGCTCCTGACTTCTGAGATGTGGACAGAACAATGATTTCCCTCCCTTGTCCAAATTTGGTTGAAATGAGCCAACCAGTTGCAAACTTACTGAGGGGCTTAGGGAAGGGAAGCTGTGGCAGGGATAAGCCTATACAGTTGTATAAACCTTGTTTCCTTACTGTATTAGCCAAAAAAAGTGGCATTACTAACCAAGAAATCAAAACCAGGGCCTTGGCAAGCTCTTCAGTAACAATTTTGCAAGTATGGTAACAGCGCTGTCTTTCCCTTCCATTATTCTAATTTCTGTAGAAAGTTTTATGATAAGAATGATAATGTGGGTCTACTTCCCTTGAAGCAGAATATCCAGAAAGATGATTAAAGAGTCATCCTCTTTAGAGACATCGTCTGTTATTGGCCTTTAGCATAATATCGTTTTATTTTCCAGATGGCTAGCTCCTCTTGAGTAAAGAAATAACTTTCTCTTCCTTTTTCTCCTTCCCCCCCCTCCCTTTTTCTCCTTTTTTTTTTCTTCTCCTCTTTCATCTTTTTTTTCCTCCTTTTCCTCCTTTTTTTTGTTTTATCCTTTCAGCTTATTTTGTGTCAGGTAGAAAATACATTTTATCGCCAAAATTAACACTAGTGTGAGAAACAGCAGTCAAAAATTTATTATTTTCCGATAGTAAGGGGCAACATTTCCCACTGAATCAGAAAGGAAGGCACAGGACCTGGCATTTGTCTTTGACAAACTTCATGAGCTTGTTTCCTAATCATCTACATTAATTGCTGGAAATACGTTCTAGAGTGCTACTTATAATTGCCACACACCCACAGTGAGTATGTTGTGGAGGTGAACAGCAGGAGCGGCTTTACAAGTAAATGAGGTCACGAAGCTTAGAAATTAAACATGCCCAATTTATGAAGGAAAACAATCAAGCTGCTGAAAAAAAGACTTCTGTGATTAGTTTTTTGATGGTTTATTTGCAGCTAATGCTGAGGAAAAGTATAGTTCTCTACCCACAAGGTCGTATCTGTGCCTAAGTGTCCAAAGAACCCCTGGGGTTGGAGTGCTTCTCGTGGGGTCTGCAGCGCTAAGCTGACCACAGTCAACACACCTCAAATTCCAAAGCTGTATTCAAAGGCTAAGGGCTTTTGTCTGATTAGTTTGTTTTTGAAAAAATCAAAATTCAGAGCAGGGGCTTGTGTCGCCAGTGGTGCAGAGTGCCAAAGGTCTTCTGCTTTGGGAATCCCTGTGGTGGTTGTAGATGTTCAGAGAGCCAACAGGCAAAGCCTGACAAGCAGAAGCAGAATAGGAGATAAAGGTGTGGGCTGATGTCCTTTTCATGCTCTGTTTAATCCACAACTGGTTTTAAAATATCAGCAAACCTCAGACATGCTGTCAAAAACCTAGACACTTAAACAAGAGACTGAGAAAGAGTAAGAAAAAATAGAAAACACAGCAAAAAAAAAAAAAAAAAAGAGAAAGATTCCTAGCATTCAAATGTGGCTCTGTCCTCGTGGGGAAGGATTGAAGGCAGCTGGAAAAGAGCTGCTGAAGACACGAAGGAATTGCTTTAGTACGAAAACAGACTGAAAGTTGCCAAAGAAGAATCATCAAGAGACCACCCGAAATATCCATCTGCCAATACTCAGGCTGTGTATCTGCTAAAGAGTCAAACTGATTACCTTTAAGGCTTTCTCATAATAATAATGCTATCATCAGCTTCTTTTCCAAATGCACACAAAATGCATGTGCTGCTTTTTTTGTGTGTTTGTGTTTGGTTTTTTTTCTGCTATGGGACTTTCAGAGTTGTGGCTACCAGAGTCATGAAGAGGAGAAGAGCTCAGCAGTGCTCTGTAGACCTCTGGAGCTCCATGTTTTGTTTCTCAGGGTTATACCTGGTGACAGCAATAAGTCAAAGGAAACTTAGGTCTTCCTGTGGAAAGGCTAAGGGAACTCAGTGACCGAATACATCCTTCATAAGCAGCTGCTGACCAGGTAAAATATCTTATTCCAACATGATTTCACCCAGAGCCTATATTCTTCAGTGAAGTTTTGCATTAGTTGTCTGTTAATCCATCACAAATTCCTGACAGTTTAAACGTGAGTAGCAGGAATAGCTATTCCATGGAGAATGCAGGGAGTCCTGGTACCTGTACAAAGTCCTTATGACTTCATATAAGAACTACTACATGAGGGAATGTTTGACCTTTCTGTGGATTTATACACTGACATAATATGCAATTTGTAGAGACCTTTAGACTCATAGATAGAAACAGATTGATGTTATTAAGTGTTATGTTGTTCAGACTTTCTGGTATCAATTTAGCTTGCACTAAATGAGAAGCAGTTTACAACCATTGTTTATTCTCCCTTCTTCTCTACCTCCCTGGGGAAAAATAATTTTTAAAAACCAACAGCCAGAAAACCTGTCTCAATCTCATTAAAGAAAAGCCTGGCCTTACACTTCAAATCTGCCTCTGCTTATGCTGGTACAGGACATAAACATCAGTGCTTTAGTTGTTATTTGATTAATGGCAGGTGTCTTTGGCCATGTCTTATCTTCAGCTCTTTAGTTACACTGAAAATCAATAAAGCTCTTAATCTTACTTACACTAGATGGGCAGAAATCTTGCAAGGGGCAAGCACCACTGTTGATGTATGGAACGGCAGCATTAGTCTGTCTTGAGGTTTTGTACAAATAAGGTTCCTCATCCCAGAAATTTACGGTCTTGTTGAGGCACGGATGAAACACTTCATATGTGTTGTGATAATCTGGAGAGCAATTAGCTTATCATAAAGTAAGGTATACTGTGGAGCTGCTCAAGTGGACTCTTTACCTTGTAATAGCCCTCTCTGTACTCATTTTAATAGAATCATAAACAAACAAAACCAGCTTCCCATTAAACTGGCATTACATGGTGTTTCCTGTCACTGCTGATGTTTTGCCTAATGTCTGAGGCTGAAGCATGTCTTCTTTAAAATAATCTGAGCCGGGAATATGATGAAATGAAGCCTCTTATTTCTTCTCCCCAGGAGAACTAAAAATTCTTACTGTGAAGATGTACAGAGATCACCAAGTATGCCCATTTCCTCTGCCTCCCCAGAAGAGGGTGAGGGAACAATTTAGTATAAACTTTCAGTATAAGTTTTATTTGTTCCGTGAAAAATTGTTATTCTGCTGTGATGAAAAAGGCATCTCAGATGCTGAAAAATAAGGGACTGGATGGAATGAAAATAATTCATGGTGGCGGTCTTCATCGTAGGAGAACTCAGTTAAATTAAAATGTGGATTCTTATTCTCTGCCTAATTTCTAGTATATATGGAGGATCCTTCGGAAAATTATTGCTAGCTCATTGTGTTTATTAAATACCTGCATTATAATACATTAAAAATGCATTTCCATTTCAAAGAGAGGGCATAATTCATTTACGTCTTTCATCAATAATAACAGACATAAAATATTACATATTTATAGTCAAGCATTTCCTGGAATAGTAAATTAATGTTTTCCCTGTGGTCTTTGTGTTGTAAATCATGTTATAGATATTTATAGGTGTATTAGAGTTACTGTGGAGTGTCGTATGTTACAAGAATTTTTTTTGTGGCAGTTATGCAGTGGAGATGTAAAACAGTTGCTTTGCATCTTCTTAATGTTTCTTAATTTTCTTAGGATCCTAGAAAGGAGACCTGGAGAAGGTCTTCAGAGATTTACTAGTGCACCATCCAGCCCTCATGGGCAATCAAGAACCCCTATATCGTTCATGACTAGAGTTTCTCTAGCCTTTAGCAACAGAGGTTCTACAGTCACCCTGAACAAGGTATTCCAGTGCACAACTATCTTTACCACTGTGAAGTTTTCCCTTATCACTGAATTTAATAATCTTTCCTGAAGTTTAGCTCTAGTGCTTCTTGTGCTATCTGCCACGGAAATGGAAAATGGGGAGAGGGGAGGTTGGGGTTTTGTTGTTGGGTTTGGTGGTTTTTTTCATTTCCTGTCATTACCCTTCATACACTTGGTACTCCTTTCACATCACCACGTGATGTTAGCCAATGTTGAGTCCGTGCCCACATTTCTTTTAGCTGGTTTGTGAAGACCAGGAAGGGGGGTTGATGACACTGAAGGAACAGGACTATATGTGCAGGACATGCAAGAAGAGTTTAAAAGCAGCTGACAAACTAAAGCTGAAAAGAAGTCGTTGGAACAAACAAGACAAGAATTGAGGCAAGATGAAGACAGACCAGCCGAAACGGTAGGTATTTATCTGGGCGCCTAGAACTGAAAACATGATGGAGCACCTAGACATTCTTCCAGGTCCATGTAACCGTACTCCAGGACCCGAAGATCAATGAAGTATGATGCAGAAATGGAATTATTAGCTCTTTGTATCCTAGGAAGTTGTAGAATCATCTGAAGTGCAGTGCTGCCTTAACATCACCGTGCTGCACTCAGACCTGACCTTATTGCCACATACCTCTGCTATGATTTGCTGCTCTACATGGATGTACCAGTCTGAATTATCAGGCTCATGTCTGTACTTCCACTCCCTTTTCCACTGATTTTACCATTTGGTAGATTTCTTTTCTCCCAATTACCTCCTAACTCATTTTTGCCCCCAAAGGTCATGTGCGGTGATGTGAAGAACGATATGATTTTAATTATCGTAGGAGGTCTGGAGAAACCACTGTTCTGGGGTATTAATGGGATGTAGCCTCTGTAAGCTTTATTGTATTGCATGTCCCTAGGACAGCGTCACTTTGTCATTCTTTCTTGTTGTTGCTTATGGAAAGGTGCTTCTTATGGAAACACCATCTACAGTACTCCCGAAGCTTTTGTATTTCTGCGTTGTGAATGATTCCCTTGTCCTGTGGTTGACCATTTAAGAACGTTAAGCATGACTATTTTGGTTTTGAACTTGTGCCCAACACATTGAGTAGGGAAAAAGACATACCCAACAGATCACCCAGTGTGACTGGGGAAGGAAGGCGGAGCACTGACATCCCATGGAGGGATGTGAGGAAGGTGCAGAGGGGGAAGGACAAAGGTTTGTCAGCTTTAGAGCTGCTTCTGTCTTCTGGGCTTCCTGGGATTTGGCTGTTTTGACAGGTGACTTGATGCCATAACCTTCAGTGAATGCAGCTAATTTTCTGATGTCTCTTGTTGGAAGAACTGTGGTGAACAGTTAATCCAACTTTTACATGATTCATATTGGGAGAGTCCACATAATCGAAAACTTTGGACTTCGAAGAGTCAAAAAATTTAGGATGGGCAGAATGGGCTGGTGGGAGCACTGAAATAACTATAAACATCAAAAAGAAATGGAATTAAGAGGTGGTATATTTCTTTCCAGTAAAGGCACTCTGCTTATCTCCAGAAAGGTTTGTATGGCGCCCAGTAAGCTTCTGATTTCTTTAACATTCACTGCACGTTCAGCTAAAATTTCAGGGAAAATAAAGAGAAGTCTTTTCACGTAT
Source organism: Chionis minor (assembly GCA_013398295.1). NCBI lineage: Eukaryota > Metazoa > Chordata > Aves > Charadriiformes > Chionidae > Chionis > Chionis minor. Next base: position 534,875 of record VZSF01010259.1, on the reverse strand, counting down.
TCTAAAATAACTTTCGATAGTTTCGTCACTAGGTGGCACTTTTGCTCTAATTTGCCTCGTGTTTAATAGCTGTGGTGAGAAAATGAACTCGATTAGTATGGCTTTGATTAGACTAAGTCGATCTAAAAAGGATATTTTCATTCCTATAGCTGATAAATAATAGTAAATAATTAAATTAGCATCTTCATTTGTAGAACTTGGAGAGTTCAAAGACTGGGTATGTTTAGCTCCACTTTTCTGCATGGCACAGGGACGTTAAGAGACCGTAGGACATGAAAGCTGACCAACTCAAGCCAAGCAAGCAGTATTTGTCCACAGCTTCCTGTTTATGGAACCCCATAGTATTTCATGTTTTAATAAACAGGCAACAAACCCATTGAAAGCCACAGTCAAGGTCCCGAGCACATCTGCTCGCTCTGGGGGGCTTGGCTGGTGACCAAGCTGGGCACAGTGAACTAGGAAACTGGGGAAGGCAGGGTTGGGGGAAACCTAACCTTGGGGAGCTATGCATAAGCCTGGCCCTCACACATACTGCACATTACAATCTTACAAATTTAGGCTGTACTTTAATAAGATATGACTGGTCCTTACTACCAAAAGTATACCTAGCTGTTAAGAATTCCTCTATCGGGTTTTCATGTCTGGAAAAAATGATAGTGAGATTGTCTGAATCAGATAAATTGCTCAGGATTGGGCAGAGATGAAAATGTGAATTTTTAGTCTCCAGCATTTGCTCTGGACACAACCCAAGGGGACCAAGGAGAACAATGTCCCAGATACTACAGATTCTCAAGAGCCAAAAGGGTAAATAAGATCTTGCTGTTGTACTACAACTCTCTCATTTCAAAGTGGTCATTAATCTTAGTAAAACTTGCACCAGTCAGGGAGGAGGAGAGACGTGTTCTTTCTGTGCATCAGTGAACAACCCAAAATTTTAGAGATATTTCTGGATTAAGGAAAAACTAATGGCCTTGAGTTATAGCTAGAAGGATGCTGAGAATAACTGTCTGGGGTAAAGGGAGGGAAGCAGTGGGTAGGGAGCAGTCGAGGATATTGTGGAACTTCTACCACTGGAAGTATTTAGGGCTAGGTTACACCATGGTGTAACTGGCCCTGCTTTGCACAGGGGAGGTGGGCTGGATGATCTTCCCTCCAGCTGCTGCCTGTGATCACCAAGAGCAATACAAAATCACGGGTTTGTATTTTTTTCTATAATACATGTGGCTTTTTGAACTTGAAATATCTTCAGAAGAATAGTTGTTTGGGTTTTTTTCTTACCCGTTCTTTAGCTGGTTCAGTCTTTTCATTGTCCTGCAAACAACAGAACTTTTGATTATGGATTTACTCTCCTTCCCTGCAGTTTTATTTGTTTAAACAGCTCAAGTCCATTTAAAATCATTCCTTTAAATCAATTTAAATCATTCCTTTAAATCCATTCCTTTAAAGTGAAAGGAATAAAGAAAAAATGAGAGGATGAAATAGGTCTAAATGTGACTAATATAAGGACATGAGTTAGATGTGCTAGCCCAGTAAATGTGATTTTTGCCATTACCAGGAGAAAGCACCAACTTTGCCCTGACTGGGCTCTGTAGGGACCCAGCACTTGTCTGTGCCTCAGCCTGACCTGGTTGTAGCTTGATTTAACAGTTGTGCAGTGGTCAGTGGCTGCTGCCTGACCTGTTTTAGCTTGAACAATGGGAAACTGCCTGTGGTAAAGGCCAAAGAGCCCAGAGAATCAGTGTGCAACAAACAACAGCCCCCTGGGGTAACTGGGCTGGCGGGGGCGTCTTTCAAGCTTCAGCTGTGAAGCAACGAGAAAGAAGCAGACTGTGATAAAAAGCATAAAAAGACAACTTCAAGTGGATCTTTGGGGTCCCCACCATGAACATCATAGTCCTTCCAGGGAAGAACTGAGGATGCCGATGGCTGCTGTACATATACACCACCAGTCCCCCAAGACCTTCTCAAAGAACGCTGAAACCATTGACCTGAGGACCCAAGGGGACGTGGAAAGGACAAGCACACACTGGAAAAAAGAGGTATGTAGTAGCAAAGGGATAGTTTCTTTCTATAGCAATTTTTCCTGTATTATTAATGAAGCTTTCCCACGTTAAATGGACAACATGTATTACTAAGTTGTTAAAACATTGTTGTGGCTGGGCTGGATTGGGCAATGAAAATGAATGACAGATGCTGTCCCCCCACACCTTTCTTCAAGAGAGGAGGGAGTAAAAGAAAGAAACTTATGAGTTGAGAAAAAACTAAACTACTTTAATTAAAATATTAATAAATCAATAAAATAATAATAAAACTCAGTATTGAGTTCCGAGGATGACAATCATGTCACCAACAGGCATGGGGCAAGTCCCAGACTGGATTCAGCAACAGATGGGAGCTGGATTCTGGATCTGGACTCAGGAATGCACAGATCAGGATCAAAGGCAGACAAACAGAGTCCCCCTTGGACACCAGACATTGAGGAAAGAGGGTTGACCCTTTGATCCCTCAGCTTTTATACTGAGCATGAGGCAGACGGGATGGAATATCCCATTGGTCAGTTTTGGGTCACCTGTCCTGTCTGCTCCTCACCACAGGTGGGACTCCTCTGTGTGCTTCCACTTCTCACCCTCCAATGGGGCAAAGTTGGCTGCCCTTGGTGGTTATAGCAATAAGTCTAAGCAAGAGCCTCTCTGCATCCCATTCCTTGGCATAAATTACAACTAATCAGGTCTTACCACTCTGAGAGTGAACAGTGTCTCCACAATAGGCTGTTAATTTCAGAGAGTTCAGTTAGTCAGAAGAGGCTTAGCTGCAAAGTGAAATTACAAAACAGCAAATGGGTCCTGTTCTACCCCAAACGAGGATAAATGTTAGCTGGACTGCCAATACATTTTGAATGTGCATGTGTGGTGCATTCCCTTTTGCCCACAAGAAGATTTTTTCAGTGTGACATAAAGTAAATGGAGATTTACCTTGACTTTTGACACTGTCCCACATGACATCCTCGTCTCCAAATTGGAGAGTCACGGGTTCGATGAATGGACCACTCGGTGGATAAGGAACTGGCTGGATGGCCGCACTCAAAGGGTTGTGGTTAATGGGTCAATGTCCACGTGGCGGCCAGTGACGAGTGGTGTCCCGCAAGGGTCAGTACTGGGACCAGTGCTATTTAACATCTTTGTTGGAGACATGGACAGTGGGATCGAGTGCACCCTCAGCAAGTTTGCCGATGACACCAAGCTCGGTGGCGCGGTTGACACACTGGAGGGAAGGGATGCCATCCAGAGGGACCTGGACAGGCTTGAGAGGTGGGCTAATGCAAATGGCATGAAGTTCAACCAAGCCAAGTGCAGAGTCCTACACCTGGGACGTGGCAATCCCAGGCATAAATACAGGCTGGGCAGAGAATGGCTGGAGAGCAGCCCTGAGGAGAAGGACTTGGGAGTGCTCATGGATGAGAAGCTCAACATGAGCCGGCAGTGCGCGCTGGCAGCCCAGAAAGCCAACCGTATCCTGGGTTGCATCAAAAGAAGCGTGGCCAGCAGGGCACGGGAGGTGATTCTCCCCCTCTACTCTGCGCTTGTGAGACCCCACCTGGAGTACTGTGTCCAGCTCTGGAGTCCTCAGCATAGAAAGGACATCCAACTGTGGGAACAGGTCCAGCGAAGGGCCACTAAGATGATTAGAGGGATGGAGCACCTCTCCTATGAGGACAGGCTGAGAGAGCTGGGGCTGTTCAGCCTGGAGAAGAGAAGGCTCCGGGGAGACCTGAGAGCAGCCTTTCAGTATCTGAAGGGAGCCTACAGGAGAGCTGGAGAGGGACTCTTTGTCAGGAAGTCTAGTGCTAGGACAAGGGGTAATGGTTTTAAATTGGAAGAGGGGAGATTTATATTAGATATTAGGAAGAAGTTCTTTACTGTGAGGGTGGTGAGGCACTGGAACAGGTTACCCAGGGAAGTTGTGGAGGCCCCATCCCTGGAAGTGTTTAAGGCCAGGCTGGATGGGGCTTTGAGCAACGTGCTGTAGTCAGAGGTGTCCCTGCCCGTGGCAGGGGGGTTGGAACTTGATGATCTTTAAGGTCCCTTCCAACTCTAACCATTCTATGATTCTATGACTTATGGAGGCATGCAAGGAAAAAGTAGAAAACCATCTCAAGGTGGTAGCAGAACTTCAGTTTGGAGTATTGTACATTGATTGAAAAATAAGAAAATTATTCTTTTTGCAACTCTTTCTGTTGCTTCTCAACTCTCATATTACTCTGCATAATACAAAGGAAACTCATCCCATTTGGCCTCCAGGTGCTACCTAATGAAAAAATATTGGTAAAATAAATAACTCATAGTGTCCTCATAAATACACTTGATACCCATATATAAAGATTTTGTATTCTGTTGGTGTTGATTATTTTTGAGTTTTCTACAGAATGCTCCATATTTGGTATTCCTTTTAAAGCTGCTAGATTCATAGGACTGGGTAGGAAGGTCACCTTTATACATAGAAAGTACATTTCTGTCCCTCGTGGCTGCAGGGAAAAAAGCTGAAAAACATGACCTATGGCCATCCTAGAGGCTTACAAGCTACCATTAGGATTTGTAAGCAGTTTTTCTGAACAAAAATTCTCCTGATATTAAAGCTTTTTTCATTATTTTCAGAGATCTGACTCACAGCTCTCACGCGTGTGGTGCTGACAATACTGTGTAAACCTCCAGACAAGATGAAGGGTAAATGTCCTGAACTAAAAATGTAGGCCAAATCTTCCACCAGAACTTAAATTCAGTAAAATCTGATCTGAACTTTTATCTTTTTTATCTACAGCACAGAGTTTAAGTGATTTAAGCCATAGAATCAAAGAATAACAGGTTGGAAGGGACATCAAGGATCATCTGGTCCAACCTTTTCTTGTCAAAAGCACAGTCTAGACAAGATGGCCCAGCACCCTGAATGTCACTGACATTGGTTTCTCAAAGGGCAATGTGCACTGCTGAAATACTCCAAACCTGAGAGCAGCTTTGGTAGACAGGCCACAGGTGATATGCCAGGACTTGGTGCTACTTTTCCATTCCAGAAGCGAACTCTCTAGGTCAACGCTAGCCTGCGTGTCTGTGTCTACAGATAGAGACAAAATTACCCTGGGAGAAGCACCCTTGGAAAAGAGATGGGTAGGGTAATCTTGCAGTTAAAACTGGGATTTGAAAGTGATGATTATTTGTAGCACGTCACTTACTATTTCTTTGCTTCAAGACTATCACTTATGATGCCTTTCTACAATTCTTTATTCTGGCCTGACTTGGGGAAGTCTCCAAGGCAAATAATAATAATAGTGGTTTATCATTAGGGAATCATAACAATCATTTCGGCTGCTGTTTCTGTGCTTTGATTGATGGAGAGACCCCCAGTTGCGGTGTTTCATGGGTGCACTTACAGCGCTGCGATGACCATCTACAATACTTCAGGGCAGACAAGGTGATAGAGAGATAACTCATGTTTCCTAAATGCATTGTCTGAACACAAGGGATGCCCACGGCAAAATGACTCACGCCTGCCTGGTAAGGGAGACACTTATTTTTCAGTGAATTGCTTTCAGAACCTTATTACTTGCATTACTTGTATGTGGCATCAAAGGAGCCTATTTTTTTGGTGTATGTGTTGACACAGTGCAAAGGGTCACTTTATAACACATCTAACACATGCTGTTTAATTTATTCAACCAAAAATCTAGATTATACCCTACAAACTTAATGGAAATTATTTAGTATGCCGTTAAGAACGTAATTTCTCGGTCATACTAAGTGTTACAGGATAACCAGTTATTATGAATGGACCAAGCTTAACTGTTGGACTTGATCTCATATGGGGGACATTCCTCCGTGTCTGAAGAAATCTGTATGTGGACCTGGCTTGGGTATTCCATGAGTAGAGCGCACTTCACTAACTCATATCACTTTGATTCATGTTTTGTTTGTCTCTAATTACAGCACTGTAAAATGCTTTAAGGCCAGCTGGATGGGCAGTGAAGGGCTTTTGAAGAGGCAAAAATGATGTTTCACGTAGAAGTGCAATTGTATTTCCTTAAGATAGAGTGCAGGAACAAAAGAAACGAGTACATTTTCTAGACCATCATAAAATAGGTGATTCTATAATGCAATGAATCATTCCTGTGTAGATGAAGAGGGAAGTGACAGATGAATGCGGAGAATAAACGAACAAGTTTTTCACATGTATGTGTTGGTTTCTTTTTCAGAAAATAAAATAACTGCTCCATATATGTTTATTTTATTTTAGGAAATAGGATAGGAATGTGCACTAAACTGTCAATAGTAAAATCATCTGCTGGCATTTTACTGAAGTATAATGCTGAGTTGGAGAGCGGACTTGTGTTTCAGATGCTACTATCAGTTTTATAAATAATAGGGCTGCTGTTTTGCTCAATGTTGCTGTTGACTGTGTATTATTCTTTGTAATGTACAGTCAACAGACATTTTTGACCGGTTGGGATCCTTCCATTTCCCATTTCATTAAATTTCAGTGTGTAAAAATATTCCCCATGAATCAAAGTCTTTTCTAAGCATGGTGGAGGCAGCAAGAGGGGTTGTGGTGATATGTAGAATGAACGCACAGCACGGACAGCTTAATAACAGCTGTGGACCAATTTTGCTTTGAGAAACTGCCTATTAAATCTATAAGAACACGAGAAGTACAAAGAAGTACAAAGAAAAAAAAATATCTCTGAGACTAAGTACCCAGAGAGAAGTTAGCCAAATTAGTGTACCTGATCACTCTCCTAGACATGGCATTGTAAGAGCTTCTGCTGCTGCGTTCTGTAGTTACGCTAGTAAGGCAGAAAGTAAACAAACATAAAAAAAAGTGGATTTTTGGATGTTCTTTATTTTCAGACTGCAAACATTTCTAATGAAGACTGGCACTTTCATTAAGTATATTAAGAAAGCATTCCTTTCATATGAAGTTGGTTTTCTTGACAAAGATTCTCAGTGTGGCTGTCAGCTCTCAGCTTTGACTACCTGTTTTTTATTTAGTAAATAGGATTCTTAAGCCATTGTGGTGTCTGATAAACTCCCCCTTCACCCTTTATTGCATGCAGTTTTAAGAATACAAGCCTAAATAACCACATTAAATAACCTTTCAATCTTCTACACTTCTATTTATCATCACTTTGTCTCCTGGCATCAGCACACTCGCCCCAAAGACCATTTTTCATATTATCAGAAATGTTCTTTATTGCAGAAAAGCTAAGTTGCTTTCCACCGTATGAGTTTACAGAGAAAGTAAACAGCATAGCAAAAATCTTTGTGTGAAAGGATTAAATAAGTATCTGCTGGAATAATTATTTGTTAAGATAAAATGGGAGGTCAGCAGTCCTCTTTGACATCAGGGAAGGAGTTAGAAGAAACTGAAGGATGCACTGGTGCTAAGCAATACATGTAGAAAGACTGGCCCTCCCAACGCAATTTTAAACTGTAGAAAAGATTAAAATTTATGGCTTGAGGGAAGATTGATGAAAGAGCTTACACAAAAAAAATTACTGATGAGAAAAAAGAATGGGGATAGTCTGGGAGAGCTAAATAGACTTTGGCAGCCGAAGCATGCAAACATACAATAAGGCGAGCAAGAGGAGAAAATGAAGTACTGCTGACTTTTGGACTTTTAACTGTTCCATAACCATGAGAAAAAGCAGTACTTTAAAAAGAGAGGGAATACAAAGGCCCAGTTCTGTCGATTAGCACTGTAAGGTAATTTATATAAATATATAATAGTGAGAGAAAATGAAAAAGTAGTGGTACAAATTATACTTTGCTGATGGATGTTCAAAGTTCAAGGAAGCACAATAAGGAGCATCACCATTTGTGATTACTCTGGCACTTTTTTGAAATACACAGATGCCAACTTGAACTGTTCCAGCTGCGTTTCAGCCATGGTAACATTTACATTCTACTCATCTACCTTTTACTTGCTGTTTCTTTTGAAGAATTTTTCCTTTTCTTTCCTGTGTGAAAAACAGCCTTGAAGTGTTGCAAGAATGAAATGGAAGTCGTGACCTTGTGACCCTGAGGGTCAGAGCCTTTCAGACGTGGCTGAGATGATCCATACATATTAAGCAAAAAAATTCCAGCAGGAGTGAACTCGGAGGTAAAGTCTTATGACTACAAAAGTAGCTGATACTGAGTTGAACAGCTTGGGACTCACTGCAAGGAAAGGGAAATTCTGGCCCTATTCAAGTCAGCGAGTAGTTCACCTCTCCCTTTAGCGAGGCCAGAGTTTCTCTCTGCAGGATATCGTCCTATATCTTCTCCATGCTGTACTTTCAGGGCTGCAAAGTGGCCTCAAAGAATGGCTTGTAAAAGCTCTGCTGTATTGCTGGAGCGGGCTGTGGGCTGTGCTCCTGGAGGTGATCCCTGAGCCAGGTGTGCAAAGCCTCCCCCTGGGCTCCAGGAGCAATTTAGTGCTCTTCCAGAGAAAATGAGCTCTGCTGAATAGGAAGGCTAATGAGCCTGGATTCAGTCCTGTTGCAAGAGAGTTCTTGCTCATTTTGTTTTGCTGCTTATTCAGAGCCTGGGTGCTTATTTATGGTGCTAAATTGCACTGTATGGGCATGTCTACAAAGCAGAGTCTTCCCTGCTGCCTACACGAGTAACTAGGATCTATGCTGGGTAAGTATTTCTCTTCATTCCTCCATGGTTTTATCAGTTGTCTTTCTCAGCACGTGAACTTTTCATCATTCCTTATTCATCAGAGCTTCTGTCTTTCATCTGACCTTGTCTGTGTTGGCTGAGGACGTTGGATGTTCATTTAGCTGTACAAGCATTTGTTAGCTGTTACAGTACATTTAAGTGAAAGAAACGTTTTGAAGAATTCAGAGAGGCATGAATTAAATCTGTTTCTGGGTGATATAGCATATGTCCTCAGATACACACTTTTTTTTATATCTTCTGTTCTTGACAGCCTAATTTGTCTTTGGAAATCAAGAAATTTGTATCAATGGCCAAGTACCTGATTACAGAGGAACTAGCTCTGTTCCACCAGGATAGATTAATAGTACTCTAAAATAAGCTTTAAAAGTCTGTGCCAGAGTAAACGCTTCGCTAGATATGGTATAACTTCTTATCTAAAGGGTATTAGGTCAAAGTCACTCCCCAAGATATTTTATATATCTGACCTAGGAAAATATTTTATATATTGGACCTAGGACAGCCATCTTCTCTGAAAACCTAACATCAGAATTTTTCCTTTGTGGGTGGGATGACTGTTAATAACTTTTCTAAAGGCTCATGCATCATTAAAAGTAGTGATGCATATGTCAAGACTACCTCATCTTCAGAAGCGTGAAGAATCATTGAATAAGACAGTCTCTTTGGACTTGAAATTAGGACCAGGTCTTGAACAGGCAGGAGGGGAATGGTTGGTCCTCAGGTCTCACCCTGACACAGTCTGAACCTGGGCCGTGCTTCCTAAATGTGGGAGCTTGGAAGTGCTTGTGGGTCCCTCAATTCTGCCATAACATTTGCTTTACAAGCTTATCCTTTACCTATTCTTACACCAAAGAAGTTTGTGTGCTGAAGAGAAGCAGGGAAAAAAGCAATTATGAGACTTGTGACAACTTCATGAGATTTGGCAGAACTGAAATTAGTTTTAGAACATAAGATTGTGAAAGATGGGTGTTTTTAAGGGCTTTTTGGTGAATTTGTTCCACTACACATGGTTAAAGGTAATTAATAATAAAATTCAGGAATGTAACATTTATAGTATTAGAAGGAAATCCTAAAGATTTTTTTGTTACAAAACTTTGCAAGTTATCAGGTGATTGCTTTTTAAACTTCACTGGAACTGTGCTTTGGTCTGGAAAAACTCATCACACAGGTGTTCTCATTCTGTATTCTTAAAAACTACATTTTGATTAATGTCTTTAGCATGGCTGTAATGTCTTGTTTAAAACTAGTTTCCTTTGATAGATGCGTTGGAACTAACTACCTCAGTAGAAAGACCTGAAGCACAAATTATTGGTCTTTAAACTGTTTTAATCTAGGGATCTTTTTTAACTACGTTATACATTAATACCAGACTGAGTTTTAAACACCTACCAATTTGGGGTGGTTTATTTATGCCTGTTTTGAGAGTTTTTCAAAGGATTTTTCAAACTTTCAGGGATGCTTATTACTTTTTACAGCACATGATAGTAGATGCTTGAGTAAATGAAGCTACAACCATGTGACATACGATAGAAGTTGTAACTTCAAGGTGTGCTGCATCTCACAGCAATCTCGTTTTCTCAGTGGAAGTGTTTCCCTCCCCTTTTCTTCCTCCCCCCCCCCCCCCTTTTTTTTTTTTTAATCAGGGCCATGCTCTTAACATCACCTATCCGCACGTCTGTCTCATTTATCTCCACCACTCTCTCCAGAAGCCAACCAGTTCTATCTGTGTATTTCAGCTTTGGAAATTACTGCATCGTTTTAAACAAAAATTGTGTTTCTTGTCAAAAAGTTCCCACCTTTTCTCAGTCTTCCAAATAAAATTTTATTTTTAAAGAAAGCTTCACCGCTGGAGGGCTAAAAAAAGAAAACCCTTTTGAGTAGCTTCTGTCCCAGAAGTACTGTAGAGACAATCACATAAACATTGGAAAAAAGATTGGCATTTCTCTCTCCTGATTTCCCTCGTTCTCTGTGCGATACCATGGCTTGCAGTATTTCTGATATCCTGGTGACATTTGTACAGGCACACAGGACCCAGAAGCACTGAATTACCTTCCCTTTTCCAGCATCAACAGGATAGTAAGAGATATGAATGGTAATACAAAAACTAATGGATGACTGGCAATCAAAGTGAGTCCAAAGGATGTATTTGGTTTGCTTTGTTATCTTTATATAAATCTACATGTACCAAACAAATTAATAAAATCCAAACCCAAGGTTTTTCAGAACAAGCAATGGATTATATATGGGTTGGCTGTTCTTTCTTTCACGTAAGACCCATGGACAAACAGGAGGTATAAGAAGCACTGAAAAAGAGGTCCTGTATCGGTATGGGGTTTTGGTTTTCTCTTTGCTCATGCAAGTGATCTTTTGCAAATGAAGTCAGAGGTCTTGCATCTGCCTACCATAAGTTAAGCAGCCTGCTTTTTTCCGAAGTCTCTCTGATCATGTGAGATAGGAACCCAGATGGCAATTCTTAGTGTGATAATTTAATTCTCACTACTTAGATTTCTCTTCCCCTTACAAATCCCTGGGAATTATAGACTGTGCGATTAGTCTATTTGAATCTTTCCCAGCTACACAGTACAAAAAGCTGTCCTTCCACTAATGAATTCACATCTTATTTGGCAAATGTGAAATCATTTCTCAATTACAATTAGGCATGTTTATTTAGAAAGGAGTAGTTGTATTCATCCAGCTATCTAGTCGTGTATACATCCAGGAAAACATAGACTTTCCTTTTTACTGTCTGTTGCTCCCTGGATTCCTAGGTTTCTTTCTTTGGCGGTGGAAGAAGCAGTTACAAATTTCAAATACCAGGGTTGTTTGTTCCTTTCTTAATCAAACCTTAATTGGCAATTTTAGGGATAAAATATGCAAAGAACTGCTTTTTTTTTGAGCCTTTGTTGAATTCTTTGATGTTTTTGGAGTCTATTTTAACTTGAAAGCACCTGAAGATACTCAGGGGATACAGCAAGTTCTTGACTACCTAGGGTAGAAAATTTAAGCTTGGATAAGCATGTTTTTCAAGGCTACCACTTAAAATTATGTGCTTTTTCACAATCCTACAGAATGCCAGATTAGGACAGGCTGAAAATAGGGCAGATGATTCTTTAATTTCTTAGCACAAGGGAAAAAAACCACAAAATATTGAGGTTGGTTTTAAACTGAAATACTACTGTTTTCTTTATTTTGAATTTGGTTATTTTGCAGTCTTTTTTATGTTCTTCTTTACATGTTTACCTGATAACTCTATATGCTATGCAGTACTTGTGCGTTGTTTTTATGGAAGCAGTTCTCACACCAGGACTCCAGCTTTCAGAGGAACACCAAATATTGAGGATTGTGATTCAGGAGATGAAAACTGCCAACAATAGACCACAGTTGTGATGGGATGCATTCTATGCATTTATTAATAAACAGCTTTTTGACTAAAATTAAGATTATAATTTACATAAATAATCTTGACAAGTCAGGCCTTTGCAGTCTCAAATTCAGTTGGATTTAATTCCTGTGGCTGGAACTGAGTGTTTCAGTTACGTATTAGTAATCTAAACACCTTAATCAATCTGCCTTGATTGCCCTGATCAGTCATAACTTCTTGAAAGTGTAACAGGAATAAGAAAGATGTATTCTTTTGCAATTGTTCACTGAGAAAAAAAGGTTTCGTGCTACTTAGCACCATAAAAATGGTCACTGCAGGCTTTGTGAAAGAGTCAAAAAGACAGTTGAAGATTAATTAAAATTCTGAGTGCCCAGTAAAATGCTTTACAGGAAAACAAGCATCATGCTGAGAAGCTCAGACTGTGAGACTTTGCACTTACAAGGATGCTGCCCAAATGCACATACACAGGGATGGATGGAAGTGATTTCCCATTACTTCCACATTGATAAACAAAAATGGAGTGCTTTACAAGCCCCCCTGTCCCGATTGAATCAGAGGGCCCCTCAGTAAGGCTTAAGTTTAACAAGTCTGGACACATGCAGCAAGAATTAAGTGTATGGGGAACTTATATCAAAGAACTTAAAGAGTCTGCCTGTGGAGACGAAGCCCCATTTGAAAATCTCTGGTCACAAACTGGGCTTGTTGCTGCTTCTTGTAGTGGCTATGATGGGTAACAGTCTTGTGATCAGAGCACCCATCTGGAAAACATGAAACAAGATCCACGTCCTCCTAGTCAGAAGGTGCTCAAAATCACGTGTCCTATTTCTGTGAGGAATATCCTAACCATATAATGGGAGAAATGTTCTCTATTTTTTGTTGCAGCTGGTCACTATGGAGCAAGAGTGTGAAGGAGAAGAGATGAGAAGTTTCACTCCCTAGGCCAGTGGGAGCCAGAAGGAAGTTTTTGGTTCCTGCCCCTGTCTCTTGTCTACATGCTGTACACAACGATGGTATCATGTAAAAGAGGTGAGAGGTTATGGGGCAGATCATCCTGAGTGCCATCACACAGCATGTACAGGACAACCAGGTGATCAGGCCCAGTCAGCATAGGTTTATGAGGGGCAGGTCCTGCTTGACAAACCTGATCTTCTATGACAAGGTGACTCACTTATTGGATGGAAGAAAGGCTGTGGATGTTGTTTACCTGGGCTTTAGTAAAGCTTTTGACACTGTTTCCCACAGCATTCGCCTGGAGAAACTGGCTGGTTATGGCTTGGAGGGGTGTAATCTTTACTGGTTCAAAAACTGGCTGGAAGGCCGGGCCAAAAGAGTGGTGGTGAACGTAGTTAAACCCAGTTGGCACCAGTCACAAGTGGTGTTCCCCAGGCCTCAACATTGGGGGCCAGTTCTGCTTAATATCTTTATCAACGACCTGGATGAGGGGATTGAGCGCACCCTCAGTAAGTTTGCAGACAATACCAAATTAGGTGGGAGTGTTGATCTGCTTGAGGGTAGGAAGGCTCTACAGAGATATCTGGACAGGCTGGATTGATGGGTTGAGACCAGTGGGATGAGGTTCAACAAGGCCAAGTGCCGGGTCCTGCACTTTGGTCACAACAACCCCAGGCAGTGCTACAGGCTTGGGGGGAGGAGTGGCTGGAAAGTTGCCTGGCAGAAAGGGATCTGGGGGTCCTGGTAGACAGTCAGCTGAACATGAGCCAGCAGTGTGCCCAGGTGGCCAAGAAGGTCAACAGCATCCTGGTCTGTGTCAGGAACAGTGTGGCCAGCAGGACTAGGGCAGTGATGGTCCCCCTGTACTGGGCACTGGTGAGGCCCCACCTCCAAACCTGTGTTCAGTTTTGGGCCCCTCACTACAACAAGGACATTGAGGTGCTGGAGCGTGTCCAGAGAAGGGCAATGGAGCTGGTGAGGGGTCTGGAGCACAAGTCTTATGAGGACCAGTGGAGGAAACTGGGGTTCAGTCTGGAGAAGAGAAGGTTGAGGGGAGACCTTATCACTTTCTACAACTCCCTGAAAGTAGGGTGTAGCCAGGTGGGGGTTGGTCTCTTCTCCCAAGAAACAGGCAATAGGACAAGAGGAAATGGCCTCAAGTTGTACCAGAGGAGGTTTAGATTGGATATTAGGGAAAATTCCTTCACCAAAAGGGTTGTTAAGCATGGGAACAGTCTTCCCAGGGAAGTGTTGGAGTCGCCATCCCTGGAGGTATTTACCAGCCAGGCAGACGTGGTGCTGAGGGACATGGGTTAGTGGTGCATTTGGCAGTGTTAGATTAACAGTTGGACTTGATGATCTTAAAGGTCTCTTCCAACCTAAACAATTCTATGATTCTATTCTGTTTGTAAAATGAGCTGACAGATACTATTGGATGAGCAGATGTACTTGAAAAATCTGGACATAAGCCCTTTGTCAAATCTGACACAGAGAGACCAAAACCCGAGCTAAGTAGGACCAAGTGTTCTGGTTATAACCAAACTGTGTTAAACATACATACAATTTAAGGTAGGAGGAGGGATTTAGGATTGGGAGAGAAGAGGGCAGGTTAGTAGAGTTGAAAGAAAATGTGATGGGCATAAAACATAGTTTTCCTTCTAGTTCATGCTATTTAGTTAGATATTTTTTACTCGTAGACTTGTCTTTAAAAAGTTCTGGTAAATCTCCGTAGAGGTCCAGTTCTGTGGCTCTGGTTGCAGGTCCTGCTGTGGCTGTGCAGTCCTGTCTCCATGATGGAGGCCGTGTCGTGACCGACATTAAGGGATACTGCTGAGATGGAAACAAGAAGACAGAGGTGGGGAATAAAAAAAAAAAAGGTAGTAGGGGGTCTGGGTGAGTTTGAGGTTGTGTGAGTGGGGAATGGAGATCTGAGAGGTCAGAGGTGGGGTGACTGTTGTCTGAAGATTTTTCTTCTGGTAACTTGCTGTTACTTCGGTTGCTGCACTGGTCTGAAACTCTGTTATTTATAGTACTTAGTCACTGTGTAAAACAGATGTAACTTATTATCCTGGGAATCACCCAGGAATCAAAGATGTGCATGCTTCTCATGAAATGTGGGGCTTATGTCAAGTCTTTGGAACTGAGGGGGAAAAAACACTTGTTTTTTATTTTTGGAAGTTAATCATGTATTAGGGTGACAACAGAACTCCTTTCAGTAAAGCTGTATGAATAACTGGTTTTATCCCTTGACAGATGAACCAACCTTAAAAGAATATTGAGGTCAAACTTCAGTGCAAATTTAGCAAGTTTCTTTGGCAAATGAAATATATTTCATTTTTATGCTGTCCGTTTTTAACAAATAGGGAAAAAAGCCAGTTGGATCCAAAAGGGTGAGTCGCTGAGGGAAGCTGCTGACCTTTCACAGAACAGGGAGGAGCAGAGACCTGATCTTCTTGGAAGGTTTCCTGTGTCATTAAACACGGTCAAGGTAGGGCTGTCTCTGTCACCTCAAGCATACGCTACAAGATATAAATAAGGCCACTGCAGGGAGCAGTTAGAAAACCTGCTGAAGGCTCTTGCTTGTGGCCTGACCTGCTATGCTTTTTGTGTTCTTATTTCTGAGTTTGAATAGATAATAACATTGCATTCTCATCTTGTGTTATGTCATTATCCCCGAGTGGCTTTTGTGCAAGTCTCCGATTCTAGTGAATGAAGTTTAAAGAGATATTAAATATAATGAAGGGAGGAGTTTAGGGGAAGAATTTTTTTCTGTCTTATGATGTTTCTGGCTTATGATGTTCCTGCTTGCTTTTTAGTTCTGTTTTAATAAAGTTTTAGGCATTTCTACAGGCATTTAAACTCATAAATCTGTAAAATTTATCATTTCTTCTAATGAAACCAAGGAAATCTTGTTCTTACAGTCTCAAAGAATTTTTTTTCAGTGTTTTCCCGAAATGAAAGAAATGCGGTGTTATTTTTCACAAGCATATAATTGTTATAGATGCAATCACCTTAAACTGTGTCATCTTCTTCAAATTTATTTTATGACCAATTTCAATTCCCTGGGAACCGTGCATTCAATATAACACCAAGTTTTGTCATTTGTGAAGTCTTTAGTTAATATTTGAATGGAAGGAAAGCATTTCATTTTGTAATAAGAATTTCCACTTACTGTGTGGGAAAAATTCCAATGTGCTGGTAATCTTGGAAATCCTGTTTCTGTTCACAGTCCAGTGAAACAGCTCCGGATTTATTTCATGCCTCACAGGCACAGCTGAAGTGTCAAGATCAGAGGAGCTGTCATCTTATTCAGTTGGACTCCACTTGTCTCAGCTGCTATACCAGTGTTGTGAAGTGGCTGCCATGTGAAATGGTTGTGGTGGGACGGAGTAAGTAACTCATTTTCTCAAGCAATTGTGGTAGTTGGGATAATGAACTGCTCCATTTTTGAGAGTCGGAAAGGAAGGGCTTTAAATCCTGGTTTTACAGTAGAGCTTTTTCGGAGAGGAAAGGTGAATGTAAAAACTTATATTGACTCCTTTCACATATTTTAGATGGAGCCCCACATTCTGTGCCACTTTTCATCTTTCATTTTTCTCCCAACAAAGCACGAGAGGGGGGAAAAAATGAATCCCACAGCTTTTACTTTAACAGTCTCGAGGAGCTGTGACCTGGAGATTTTAGGAAAAGAAAATTCTGACTCTCAGCCCCTCAGCCTAGCAAATTTAAAATTGTCTGGACTAACTTCACACTGTTCAGTCTGGTTGCTTTCAGGACTGACCGCTCAGTTGAGTTTCAAAGGGAGCGTAGCTTCAACCTTTGTGAGTAGCGTAGCACAAAGAGCTCTGAAGTTTTCCTTGTTGCGTTAAACGCTCCTTCCCACCTCCACCCCAAGGCTCTGGATTCACTGGCTTTCTGCTCTATTTTATTCCTTGCTACTTCTCTTCTGTTTTGTAATAGAGAGGAGGGAGTCCTAACCTTCGAGGACACTTTTGTGCTACTATGTGTTGTTAATAAAATGTATCTTAAATATTGCAAAATTGCATATTAAGTGTGTCTGGATTGCTGCTCGCTGTCTGGAAATAATATTTCACAGGATCACCGGGGTTGGCAGGGACCTCTGGAAATCATCTAGTCCAACCCCCCTGCCAGAGCAGGTCCACCTGCAGCAGGTTTCACAGGATGGTGTCCAGGCGGGTTTGGAATGTCTCCAGAGTCAGAGACTCCACCACCTCTCTGGGCAGCCTGTGCCAGGGCTCTGCCACCCTCAAAGGAAAGAAGTTCCTCCTCATGTTTAGATGGAACTTCCTATATTCAAGTTTGTGCCCATTACCTCTTGTCCTGTCACTGAGCACCATTGAAAAAAGACTGGCCCTGTCCTCCCAGCACCCTCCCTTTAAGCATTTAATTTAAATATTGTTGAGATCCCCCCACAGTCTTCGCTTCTCCAGACTAAAGAGACCCAACTCCCTCAGCCCTTCCTCATAAGAAAGATGTTCCAGCCCCCGATCATCTTTGTAGCCCTGAGACTACTACCTTTCACAAAAGGTAGTAAAGGGAAGTACACAATTCGTACACAATTTGAAGTATTAGTAAGCACTTGAGCTGTGGGGGTCATTGACTTGAAGATACTGAACCATTAACATTTACAGGATTTCTTCTGTGACAAGGGAGGAGATAGTCGTGCTAGAGGTGGAAACCTGCTTTCTACTGGAGCTGAGATTTTGACTCAGGACTTTACTTGGGAAAACAGAGCTCTCTCTGTTGTGGCTCACTCTCTTTAAAATTAGGTCCAGCAGGGGTCTGGGTTCCAGCTGAGTAGAGAGAGGTGCAGATCAAAAGGAGCGGGATTTGCAACGAAATTGGACATGGTTGACCAGATAAAGCTGACACAAAGCCCAGGATCAAGAGGAACCTTAAGCTTGAGGGTTTGAAATTCTTGTTTTATCTGACTATTTTTAAGTGTTGCATGGTCTAAAACCAGCTTTAGCTGACACTCCTGGAAAAAGAAGCTTCTTGGTTTGATCCCTAGGTGGTCAGAGTGCTACTTGCTGGATATTATGGAGGAAAGCAAAGGTGACATTTTGCTGTGAAGCTCAAAGCATGCTCAGCATATAATCCAACACTGACAAAAGCTGGCAGAATGCACCACTTTCTACCCAGGACTTTTTCTGTCACTGCATCAGAGCGAAAAATAATGGAAAATTTTATGGTACTGCCTCTTTTCCCTGCATGAGAATTGTCTGAAATCTCCCCTATGAAGCAGCATCATGCTGTTTTCTCAGTTATAGGCACAATGCATGAAGGATTTAACAATGACACATTTAGCCCTCTAGGTTGTTTCTGGTATGAATGCTCTAAAATTCATGAAGTGCCATGGAAGACTTTGGCTTAGTGCTAATTTGAACCATCAATAGATGAAATATTCAAAATCTGTGTAACACTTAAGACTGATTAAAAACTCTAAAGGAACTGTAATTAAAATTTAATAATTCATAGGCTGCAATATAATATGGCAAGTTGTTTCATTATGTAATTTTCCATTAAATTATTTGTGGTAAGAAATGGCAGTTCCCGAAAAGGTGAGTACGTGGAATCTCAGCCAGTACCGACGCCTGCACTTGTAATTCACCTCAGGTAATTAAAAATATTTATGCAGGAGTAGGACAGTGAGGAATCAATTTAATTAAAGCACTCTGCTGAATAACTCTCTGCTTAGGTTAAGCAGGTGTCTCAAAGTTTGCTGCATCCAGACCAAAAGACATGATGAGATATTTGGTGCTGATCTTCAGTGTAGAACCTAAGAAAGTAACCTTTGCTGCAGGAAGAAAAAGAAGGGTGATTTTTGCACCCCCTTCCCCGGCAGCTGGATTTTATTCAGCGCAAGTACTTTGCAGTGCAGGCTCTGCAGGTTTTGTGGAACTGCGATGCTTGTGCTCTGTATCCTGATTAAAAAGTGGCAGGGCCACCCAAAGTCTAAATGAGGGCAGAATCTGCTCAGACACAGTTATCGTGAACGAGGAAAAGCCAAAGGAAAGAGAAAGGACTGAGGAAAAGAAAAATATAAAGGACTGAAGAGAAGAGACAAAGGTGGGGGGCAGGGTGGGTTTCATAAATGTTTATTTGGGAAAGAGAAAGATACTTTGTAAAAGATTCCAGGAGGAAATAGTATTTTTAAAACCTCTTTTGGGTTTTTTTTTTTTTAAGGTAAATCTTGCTATAATTTTCAGTCAGTGCTTGAATGGACATAATCAATGGGAATTTTTTTTTAAAGGTGGATAACAGATATTAATGCCACAGATGTTTATGCTATTTTCTGAGGAATTAGAAATGAGCATGACTCTAAGAATTTAGTCGTTGTGTGTGTGTGTATATATATATATAATTGCATGGATCTGACCACAAAGAGGAAATATCCTTTTAGGTTCAGAGGAATATTTTTATGCAGTAAGATACAGATAATGCAAAAAAGAGATTAATAGCCTTTAATCCTGGTGAATGAATAAGTGAGGTTGTGTCTTGCAAGGCAAAGAATGATGGCAGAGTACACCCACTGTATTTCCTGAGGGATAGAGACACTCCAGTCCTTGGTAGCGCTGCGGTGTGTTTTCCCTTTGTTTTTGTGTTAAATGTTAAAAAGGCAACTGAATGCTAAATAGCTTTGTAACAACAACAACAGAAAAGGACTAATTTCTAATGAGAAAAATGAGAGGAAACACATTTTAGTGTATGACACTGAGTAAATGCTCAGTAAATCAGAGCTCTAATCACCAACTGAGACCTCTGCATGGAACTGCAATGAAAGTCAACATCATAATCACAGGAAAGGCAGCTGATTGATTATTCCATTGCATTTCCCTTCTGGAACGTAGGGCTGGGTTATCCTAGAGAGGCTGAAGGAAAAAATCACTTGCAGAATGACTCATCAAAGAATCACTTAGATATTTCAACATCATCTTCTGATGCATTCAGAGGTTTGCAAAGTAAATAAAACGAACAGGAGATTGTAAAGCCTCTGATGGTGCTAACGGAGTCAAGTAAATTCTTAAGACAAAGCCCCCATTTCGAGTTGGAAATATCCACTAAACAAATCTTTTCAACAGCTCAGTTAAAATTATGGAGAGTGGCAGATGTGTATGTGTAAGAGTCATGTGTGTGTGTGAAGCAGTCCCTGTTCTCGCCCATGATTAACATAGGTCTTAATTGCCACGTGTCCCAGAGCTGGCAGACGAGGTGGTTTAGCTCATTGTGCATCTGTCTGAAAAATGTTGTTAGGCAGTTGGTTTTGCCATTAAAGCTCAGCTTTCCATTTTATTTATACATTTTTAGAGTTTTTGGCCTTATCTGTTGGAGGAGATATTGTACCTTGTGGGTAGCACTGTAGCTGTAACTCCAATTTCTGAATATTCCTTAAGGGGATAGTTTTAAAATATGCACCATTTACTCATGTACTGTGATTTAAAAAAGTAATGTATTAATTGACATTCAAGAATAAGAATAAGCACATCCTTATTCTTATAAAAAGCTTCCTAAATTTCCATGTATCTTCATGTACCACATGTTTTGAGGCACAACTACATTTAGATATATGTAAATAAATACATCTATTTCTTAATTTTTATGTATATGTTTATGTAGTGGTTTTTATTATTTTAGCTAGGAGATTTATGTATAATTAACTATATGAAGAGTTCAATTTCTCCTCTGAAGCAGATCGAAAGAGGATTGATTTAGGTACAAGTGGCCCAGTGGGAACAAAGAGACAAGGTGCACTAACTCTTCCAGGCAATATCACAGAGAACACAATTAGCACGGGCAGTCAAACATGATTTTTCACTTGTTTCATTGATGTAGCAAATAAAAAGTAATATGCGGCTGTGATTAGCTAATTTAGATCTGAATCATTACAAAGGTACGGACGGTATAAAGAAGATAAATTCCTAAAATCCATTCCTGTGGATTGGAAAAAGGGGAACATAACCCCGATATTCAAGAAAGGAAAAAAAGAGGACCCAGGAAACTATAGGCCAGTCAGTCTCACCTCTGTGCCTGGCAAGATCATGGAGCAGATCCTCCTGGAATCTCTGCTAAGGCACATGGAGAATAAGGAGGTGATTGGAGACAGCCAACATGGCTTCACCAAGGGCAAATCCTGCCTGACAAACCTGATGGCCTTCTACGATACTGCCACGAACTTGGTGGACAAAGGCAGAGCAACGGACGTCATCTACCTGGACTTAAGCAAAGCATTTGACACTGTCCCGCATGACATCCTCGTCTCCAAATTGGAGAGTCACGGGTCGATGAATGGACCACTCGGTGGATAAGGAACTGGCTGGATGGCCGCACTCAAAGGGTTGTGGTTAATGGGTCAATGTCCACGTGGCGGCCAGTGACGAGTGGTGTCCCGCAAGGGTCAGTACTGGGACCAGTGCTATTTAACATCTTTGTTGGAGACATGGACAGTGGGATCGAGTGCACCCTCAGCAAGTTTGCCGATGACACCAAGCTCGGTGGCGCGGTTGACACACTGGAGGGAAGGGATGCCATCCAGAGGGACCTGGACAGGCTTGAGAGGTGGGCTAATGCAAATGGCATGAAGTTCAACCAAGCCAAGTGCAGAGTCCTACACCTGGGACGTGGCAATCCCAGGCATAAATACAGGCTGGGCAGAGAATGGCTGGAGAGCAGCCCTGAGGAGAAGGACTTGGGAGTGCTCATGGATGAGAAGCTCAACATGAGCCGGCAGTGCGCGCTGGCAGCCCAGAAAGCCAACCGTATCCTGGGTTGCATCAAAAGAAGCGTGGCCAGCAGGGCACGGGAGGTGATTCTCCCCCTCTACTCTGCGCTTGTGAGACCCCACCTGGAGTACTGTGTCCAGCTCTGGAGTCCTCAACATAGAAAGGACATGGAACTGTTGGAACAGGTCCAGGGAAGGGCCACTAAGATGATTAGAGGGATGGAGCACCTCTCCTATGAGGACAGGCTGAGAGAGCTGGGGCTGTTCAGCCTGGAGAAGAGAAGGCTCCGGGGAGACCTGAGAGCAGCCTTTCAGTATCTGAAGGGAGCCTACAGGAGAGCTGGAGAGGGACTCTTTGTCAGGAAGTCTAGTGCTAGGACAAGGGGTAATGGTTTTAAATTGGAAGAGGGGAGATTTATATTAGATATTAGGAAGAAGTTCTTTACTGTGAGGGTGGTGAGGCACTGGAACAGGTTACCCAGGGAAGTTGTGGAGGCCCCATCCCTGGAAGTGTTTAAGGCCAGGCTGGATGGGGCTTTGAGCAACGTGCTGTAGCCAGCGGTGTCCCTGCCCATGGCAGGGGGGTTGGAACTTGATGATCTTTAAGGTCCCTTCCAACTCTAACCATTCTATGATTCTATGATTCTAAATCAGGTGACTGTAGTTATCTTTTTATTCTAGTGAAAAATATAAGAAAAGGTCAATTCAGTAAAAAAGTGACAATTTAAAACAAATTAAGCCACAAGTTTACTTCATACTTCAGAATTCATTGCCCCAACTGAGGTGGAAAGAAGTTAATATAAAGCAAACATAGGAATTTTGACTCCCTCATCAGCCACACTTGCTTAGGAGACAGTTGTTTTATACGGGATGTCTCCATTTGAGACAGTCTCCAGCAAAGGGCAGGATCTGGATTTTTAGATGAAGGAAACAGAAACCTGATAATGAAGATTTATTCCTATTCAAAGTGACTTTGTTGGCTCATGCCCTAAAGAGCGATGGTTTGTATTAGATAACAATAATTGGTTTTAACAGGTCCTTTTTCTTTCTTTTTTTTTTTTTAATTTTTTTTATTTTCTTGCCAGACAAAAGCGCCTGATATATCGCAGTCTGACAGCAGACCTTAAAACAAAGTGTGGCCAAATTAAGTCTTCTGCTTCAAAAATCTAGTTTGTGAGATACAGGGAAAATATTTTTTCTCTTAAATGAAAATGTGCAACAGACAGTAACTCATAGAGAGCTCACAGCTCTCAACAGACAGAAATTTGCCCCAGCCGTCAGAACTATGAGTCACGGACTGGTTGGGTGTTTCACCGTACTGTCATGCCATTGGGTACAGAATTCAACTTTTATGTTCAGATGACATTATGAAACAGCTATAAGTTTTTGAGAAATTGCTAATGTTGGCAGTATTTTGGTCTTGGTTTTCTAACAAAAATTGAGGAGAGTGAGAATGAGGGTAGGAGATTGTTACAGCCAAAATAACTTGCAAATTTCTTCGGGCTTTTGATCTGTAGGAAAGCCCCTCTCTAGAGAAGAAGCAATTTCAAATACATTAGCAGCAACAGAGATTCAAAATGAGCGGTACCGAGACTCTAATCTGTGAACTCAAAGCTTGAAGATGTTTACGTGGAAGTTCTGGCCCTGGCTGGTACCAAAAAAAGAAACATTGAAATAATTATAAGACTATTTCATTTTTAATACAGATATGTTTGTCAATATATAAAATATATTGCAAATTGAGTTTTAGAGAGATCTCTTGGACCTAAGAAACACGGCTGTTTATTTTCTGCTAAGAATTACAGGGACACCCTCTTCTGCCAAACTCTACAGCCATTGCTCTAAGATGCTTGAGACTTTGCCAGAACAGAAAAATATGATTTTTATTTTTAGTTCTGAACATACGTGCCAGATACATATTCATAATTAACAGTAGCAAAATCCAATTTGGCTTACGGATGTGTGGCATTCTGTTTTTGACTTCTATCAGTGATACTTTTTCTCTCAAAATGAAATTGTTATATTATCAATACAGAATGTCTCTTATGCTTTGATGCTCCAGACATCGAGCTGCAATTGTAGCTGTCTCCTCCCTTTCTCCTGCCGTCCTCCATTTTCCTCTTCTCCTCATGTCCCTGAAAGGAAAAATGAGACATAAACTTTGGTTTGGGCCATTTCAGTCAGAATGGTTATATCCTATCACCATACACCTTACCGCCATGGTAAGATGTCAAACCCACAGCAAACTAGGACTTTCTCTGTTAACTTAGTTATTTTCTGGAGTAAGCTTCGTGATTGGTATTTATCCATGCTTCTCATTTCTGTTCTCATTTCTGTTCATGTTCAAACTAGTACCAGCTGTTACCTGCACTGTTTGCTGGTGCAGGTGTGCACGTGTACCTCCAGGTTCCTTTCCCATAGCCTGATCACTTATGGGAAAAGTATGGGTCCTCTACCATTCTACCTTTTTTAGGTTCAAATGATTCCTACCCAGGTGCTTTAATGGGCTCGATGGAGTTCTTTTTTAATAGAAACTGAAATATATCCTTTGGTAGGGCTGTGGAGAAGGTTGTCCAGGACCCTTCAGCAGTTTGGCATCTGAAAACACTGTTTTCTTTTAGTCATCTGCCAGGTATGGATTTTTATGGCACTCAACCTCAGCACTCGCAATTAGAAAGCTAAAAGTTGTCCATCATCTTTTCAACTATGACTAATGTAGAGTTTTAGAATTATGATGTAAAAACACAATTGAAAGTTTAGTTAGACCACCACAAATGGCTTTTTTGATGGAAAACACATTGAAAGTAGTTTTCATTTGGAACTGAACAAATAAAATGAGGGAACTCTGATACAATGTCTAAGAGCTTAAACTGGTGATACATTTGATACATGTGAATGATGCAAAGTCACCTTACAATTAAATCTAAGAGTTTAACCTAAAAAATCAGTTATTTTCTAGTGCTGAAAAGTACTTCGGGTTTTTTTATAGGGACCCAAAACAAATTCTCATGTATTTTTCTCAAAGAAAGATCAGCATTATTTCTGATGTGCTGTTGAACTTTCATTAAGTTCAAAATACTTGCACAGTATGCTACTTCTGCAGTACTTTTTCTTCTGAAAGAACATGCACCACATGCAAGATGGAATACTATTTGATTTTTTTTTTCCCCTTTTATACGTTTTTAGTAATGCAAGTCCTTCTTGAGGAAAAAACCTAACTATAATGGCACATCGCCCACAGACTCTGAATGAGCAGAATATAATGAATGATTAAATGTGAGGGCTCACTACTATGGAGGAAAATTCGGCAAACCAAACATTAAAAATAATCCTCTTATTTTTGCAGATTTCTAATTAGGAAATGAAAGCTGTAAGTCAAATATTTATCCAGCACAAAAAGCCCTTTGCCATTCTTGGTAGACAGGAGAAAAAAAGTCGTCATGATTTCAAACTTATCTGAAGTCTGCACACCTCCAGGAAATGTGATAGTAGCATTTGTGTCCCCATCTATCTCAAAGCTAATCTAACTATCTGCTGACAACCTGAGGAATACAAAAGCCTCTGTCACCAAAAGTATCTAAAAATCCAAGCAGACTTGTTGATGAGCTTTTTCCTGGTGTAACAAGGAGGCGTGCACAAAAGAAGCACTTGAGTACACCTGCAGTTTCAAAAAAATCCATGGCTTATGGTGCTGCTTAAGAAAACTGCCCAGCGAAACCATTGCAAGGGTGGGCGTAAGGAAATCTTATGGGGAGGTTAGAAAAACCAGTTCATGTACCTCATAGCTGAGGACACCTAGAACAGAGGTCCAGGAGCCACACCTCTCCCCTCCCCTGGAAATTGCTAGCAATTAGTCTGTTTTATTCAGAATCAATATTTTTTCTGTTAAAAAATGAATATATAATGATTTCCGATGCTACTGTGTGATTTTTCTGCATTAATTCAATTGCAGAAAGAGATATAATACATGATAAAATTTTCAGTCATTCATATATATCTTCTTTATTAGTGTACTAAGCGTGACCAAGGATTTTAATTACAATGGCTCTATTACTTCTTGTTTTCTCTGAATTTCGGTTATGAAGGTTAGATACCTTCTGCTCAGTGACAGATATATTTGTGTTTAGACTACGATAGGGCACTTTAGATTGTTTTCTGAAGATAATGTTTGGCATTTTTTACATTGCAACATCTAGTTTGACTCTTCAGACCTCATCCATAATCAGCAACACTGTCTCTACAGTCCCAGGAATATTTTATACTTGAAAGTACTCAGTTGTTTTTTTTTCTTTTGGCCATCTGTCTACAACTGCTTACTCAAACGAGTGTAGCTGGGGTCATCTTACATGTCTTGTCTAAGGCTGTCAAATTTATTTTCAGCCTTGTCAAGTTCAGCCTTTGCTTTTTCTCTCTGTGCTAAGGGGACATTTAGTGTAAGCACGCTTCTGTTGGCATTTCTTTTTTTGTCCCCCTTCCGACACATTGCTTTTCGTGCCGTTTATTGCTCTGTGACCATTCTTGGTTTATTTTAAAATGCAGACTGTTTTCTTTCTCTTCTTCATTGCGTCTCTTACAACTTCTAATGCAACCTTAAAAACCAAGCAGGTAGACATGATATTTGGTCCTCTGTTCTTGTTTCATATGAACTGAACTCAGAAATCCGATCGGAGTATCTTGAAAAAGAAAATTGTGTAATTCTGGCTCAGGAGGTGGGAAAAGTTCATAGAATACCAGGTTAGAGGGGACTTTGAGGACCGTCTGGTCCAACCTTTCTTGGCAAAAGCACAGTCTAGCCAGGTTGGCCCAGCACCTTGTCCAGTCAGGTCTTATGTGTGTCCAATGTTGGGGAATCCACCGCTTCCTTGCAGACATGATTCCAAAGGCTGATTGTAAGTTCTGTAATGTCTCTGAATGCTTGTTTTGTCTCTGATTACTCTTATATTTTGAACAACAACAAAACATAGCTAAGAAAAAAAGAATGTCGTACTCTCAAGCATTAGAACTTGGATATTTAACAACTTCCTAAGAAAAAAAATAACCAAGCCAACACTCTGTGCAACACGATGCAGGCAGGCGTGATGTGTCTATGACACAGCGAGTCGCCGAGGAGAGCAGCTCCGGTGCGGGTGACCCCGCGCTGGGAGCGGGAACGACAGCCAAAATGGCCGCCAAAGGGCTCTTTTTGGGGGCTCCGGAAGGCGGGAAAAGCAGCGAGCTCGCGCCGGCAGCGCGTGGGGGGGCGGTGCCGTGGCCGGGGCGGAGCCAGCGCCACCCGCGGCGGCTTCAAACCAGCCCCGGGGGCGCCGCGACTCGGGGGAGTCCGGCGGGGGTGGCCGGTCCCCCCGCCTGGCCCCAGGGGCGGACTCCGTGGGTGGTCACTGCCCTCGCGGGGGCAAAAAGACCCACCCGTGGCGGCCGCTCGTCCCGGAGCTGTGGTGAGGAGGAACGCGGCGACCCAGACGGGCCGTACAGGCCAACGTGCGGCCATGCGGGTCTCCGGCTGCCGGGAGCGCCTGGGCCCGTCCCCGGCCCTGGG
>VZSF01010259.1:395412-507273 GCA_013398295.1 Chionis minor | reverse complement strand
CTGTGAGGCAGGGTAGTTATGATATAGTCGCCATCACAGAAACATGGTGGGACGACACTTATGACTGGACTGCTGCAATGGATGGCTACAAGCTCTTCAGAAGGGACAGACAGGGAAAGAGAGGCGGTGGGGTGGCTATGTATGTCAAGGAGTGTTTTGATTGTATGGAGCTCAGCGACTTAGAAGGTTGAGGGGAGACCTTACCACTCTCTACAACTACCTGAAAGGAGGTTGTAGCCAGGTGGGGTCAATCTCTTCTCCCAAGTAACAAGCGACAGGACAAGAGGAAATGGCCTCAGGTTGTGCCAGGGGAGGTTTAGGTTGGATATTAGGAAAAACTTCTTTATCCAAAGGGTTATCAAGCATTGGAACAGGCTGCCCAGGGAGGTGGTGGAATTGCCGTCCCTGGAGGTATTTAAAAGACGGGCAGACGTGGTGCTGAGGGACATGGGTTAGGGGTGGTTTTGGCATAGGTTTATGGTTGGACTCGATGATCTTGAAGGTCTCTTCCAACCCAAGTGATTCTATGGTTCTATGATTCTATGATTAAAATGCATTTATTATGCCATTTGTGCTGGTTAGCTGCAGACAGATTGATCGAAGCATACTTGAAGTGGCTTATTGCAATTTTTTCCTGTACTGTGGCTCCAAACTAGGGTTGGGCCCAGGTACCCCATACGACTGCAATGACCAGTGCCCAGACATGTGTGGTGCTTGGCTACTGCTTGGGTAACACTTAAGGAGACAAGGTGGTTGCAACTGTTGAAGCCACATGGTAAGTAACTGATCAGAGAGTATTTTGTTTACTCCTTGCTTCAGGGAATTTTTCAGGCATGTCTTCTAGGATGGTATTTCACCCTGAAAGTTTTAAATACTGCATTCAACACAAAGGTACTTTGCATTTGGTAGAGCTTATTAACCCTCCTGTGATAGATTTCAAGAGCAGTTTTGTCCCTGTTGACATAGAGTGAATTGTGCATATTGCTACATCTTTCTTTTTCGCTTTGTTTTCATAAAATAGTATTCTGGAACTTCACGGCTGACCTTGAAAATATGGTTTCGCACTGAAGTTTTTTTTTCCCACCCCAGGGAGCTTTTGTCTCTACCTTGACAGACCATTCAAGAGGTGAAAACGCAGAGGTGTTTCAGCTGCTCCCTTGCATTGCCAGCAAGGTCAGGTACCACTTACTGCTGATGCTGTTCCTATGCAAGACCATGTCATGGAGGAGGGACCCCCAGGCAACAGTGAGTTTTAAGGATTTGAAGGCACAGTCTGGCCCCTGACCTCACCAAGGGGTTTTGCCTCTGGTTTCACACCCAAAGGAGCCTCTTCTGCCATCTCTGAACCCCAGAGCAGTTGCTGTCCTGTCCACGTGACTCCCTTGTGGGAATAATGCAATTTCCTACAACTCTGGAAGAATGCCCAAGGCGGTGGTGAAAAGCAGAGATGTATTGAGAAGGGTGCAAGGCCAGAGGGGTGCACTGCTCCCAAGAGAAAGCAAAACCTGTGCAGTGGATTGATCAGGTGAACAGACTGCAAATCCCTGCAGAGCAGGAGAGTGAAGGCTGGCAGGAAGGGAATGGCTGTGAAACAAATCTGGATTTTGCTTCTGATGCTGCTCAGGTGCTGTCTTCTGGTGGAAGAGGCGAGCTGCCGTGCCAGCATAGCAGGCTTCTCCATGTGGGCTCAGGGCAACCCGAGGCAGAGCCAGATGCCACCAAGAGCTACAAAATGAAAAAAATTCAGTTTTTTTTCTCAGTTATGGCCCTCTTGGAGGAGCTTAGGCTGTTGGAGTAGGGTAGGGAAGGCTGTGTGTGCAACTCAGAGCACTCTCGTGAGGGTCAGTTTTGTGCTCTTTCATTTTTAACCGGCAACCACAGTGGGCTGGTGGGGTTGGTGTTCTCAGAGACATGAGCTTCATCCCTAATTCCTCCTTTGCCTGAGAGAACTGACATCTACTGTCTTGCTTTCCTGAAAAGGTGCTTGAATGTTCAGGTTCAAAGAGCGAGAGAGAAGAAGATGGGGACAATATTTTTATCAGGGCCTGTTGCAATAGGATAAGGCGTAATGGCTTTAAACTAAAAGAGGGAAGATTTAAACTAGATATAAGGAAGAAATTCTTTACTCTGAGGGTAGTGAGACACTGGTCCAGGTTGCCCAGAGAGGTGGTAGATGCCCCATCTCTGGAGACATTTCAGGTCAAGTTGGACAGGGCTCTGAGCAGCCTGATCTAGTTGAAGATGTCCCTGCTCACAGCTGGTGTGTTGGACCTAGATGGCCTTTAATGGTCCCTTCCAACCCAAGCGATTCTGTGATTCTATAAGAAAGAAACCTGCACGTGACTGTACCCTTGTGAGTCACCCAGACCGGGTAAGACGCAGGAACCCCAGGGGCTGGGTGACAGAAAACTGTGCCTGTGACAGGGGTTGTTTTGGTGTTTTGCATCAGTCAAGTGCTTGAACATAACTGATCAGCCATACAGGCAGCAGAGCCTGAAGTTTAGGATTGCTGTCTCCCAGCCGAGTATGCTGAAAATGAGCATGCTAGGTCAGAATCATGTTTTCTTTTCCAAATAACCTTTTTGGGTTCTTTTTGATATGGTACAATGGCCTTAATGGGAGAGGAAGACCTTCTTTACTCAAATAATCTGTAGGGATTTGCTCATTCTCCTGAGAGGAGGTTGCTTGTTGGTTTGAAGGGGATCAAGGTTCCTGCTCAAGGCCAGGTGGCATCTGTGTCCGTGTTGGTCCTTTGCTTTCCCAGGTCTGCAGCTTTCCCCAGCCACTGATGCAGGGTGCTACGGACACCCAGAGTCCAGTTTATGTGATAGGGATTTGTTTTTCTGTCTCATGTTTTTGAATGAGTTGGATGGAAGCTGCGACAGTATGTCACAAGTCATGCAGTTCCCCTGCTGTCTTGATTGTCTCCTGAAAGACAATCTCCGTCCTCTGGGATTTGTGCTGTAGGGAAGATTGGGTTTTTAACTCTACTCCTATTTATTTTTGTATCTAATATTGCTAAGAGACTGTTCCTTAGGCCTGAGGGTAAGTGACACTCTTTTCCCTCTCTGCTTCAAAGTAGGAGAGCCAAGTCCAAATTGCCTGTTTGGAAACAGCCACCAGATGTGCTCTCCCTTGAACTTAGTTGACTTAGTTGACCGTAACTTAGTTGAATTTGTAAATTAATTATAGTCATATATGCGTTCACTCAGATACCAACAGCTCATGCTATTCTTTCATCATAAGATAAAGCATTTTGGGGCTCACTACATGTAGTTAAACTGCTGTAGACAAAATCAATAATATTTTACCTTTTTAAAAGAGGGGTTTATAGGAGCCAGAAGGCCATGAAGTAGCACATCAACAAAACTAAATGGAAATTGTAGAAATTTGTTTCAGAAATTCAGTGGTGACTATCAACCTGCGTAAAGCTTTTCAAACGTTGCCCTCTTGGTAATTTCCTATTTTAACTGAAAAATGAGTGCAGGCACTTCTAATTCATTCTGAAATCATTCTCTGCTTGCTGAATTGAAACAGGATCCAAAGCAATAAATTGGACCTGAAACACATCCTAGTTTTTGATGTGAGCTCTGTGGTGCCATGTCTGAAGCCCAGCTTAAAGACTGCCACCTGGTTAATTTAAAGCAACACTGAATTTATTTCAATTACTAAAGAAGATCTTTAAGATATTCTTCTTGTGAATGTCACATCAGCTGGTCATACTGATTATAATAATCACTTTGCTACGCTATTGTAAAGAGCTTCCTTTCCATCTGTTTTTATATATATATCTACAAATTGATTTAGAGGGTAAAATTACACAGTCCGGTGCTCATTTGTTTCTCTGGAGACTTACTGATTTTTCATATATTCACTGGAAAGCACAAAGTCCACCTGTGGCATTTAGAGTACCTAATGAATGTAGCCATAATGAGTGAAACACCTCATTTAGGCTTCTGCCTAAATGACACAGAGCTTCAGATCTTCAAGATTTGGAGTAACTTCTGTCAGACAGAGCTGATAACAGCCTTTTTCTGTTGATCTGCTATTTTTGCCGCCCTTTAGACATCTGCGTGTTTCTCAGGTGTGTGAAAACTGGTCTTCAGAGTAAGAGGGCACAGATCATCCAAGAGCAGAATGTGCAGCTGTCTCAAACCATGTTCCTGGAGCAGAGGGATCAAAAACCAGTCTATGGATGGTGATTTATTTCATACCTTTGTCAAAAGGACTATTTTGGAGCCCAAGTGAATTTTGTGTAGGCAATACTGAAATTTATAGATACAGGCTGGATGAATTTTCACACATCTTTCAATATAATTTAGAATCAAATACACAGTTCATTATTCAGAGACATTCTGGGTGTTCACAGTTCTCCCTAGAACTTGCTAGTTTTCCAAACAGCCATTTCTGCCATAATTCTATTCTGGGAGTGTGGTCTTTATTGTCGGTACGTAATGAAATGTGTAAATAATCCAAATCTGCAGGGACAAGTTAGAGTTATTTCTTAGAAACACTTGTGGCCAAGTGAGATGCATTTCCTCTTTTCAAAAATACGACCAAATTAAAATTGCAGTGGTACATTTGTAAAGTGAATTAAGTCAGTCAGGATAATGAAACTACTGTTCTGCTTAATATTCTATATCCACACCGTCAACTTTTTTTATCCTGGATCTTTTATCCCGGATGGTAATCTCATGTGTGAGATGTAACCTCATAACCTAGGGTGGTATAAAGTAATCTGGAGTTTAGTTGTGAGAAATGCATTTTTATTACTATGAAAAACTTGGAAGAGACAATTTTGCATCATGACCAAACTTCACCTTTTTATTTGACATTTCTTTTAGTGCAGAGATTTGTTCAGAATGCTTTCATGGCTGAAAGATGTTATAGTGAGATTAACAGCTCTCACCAATTGATTTTTTTTCTCTCCAAAATATGGATTACAGGGATTAACAGTCCTTCAAGGGACATCATAAGTAAATGTTTAGTCTCATGAAGTGCTTTTAGCTCAGCTCTGTCACAATTTTCTGGTACTGGGAGCAGCACTTAACTGAAACATGCATCTAGCTGGCCCCAAAATGACACTGGCAATTTGCAATGATAAATTTGTAGAATTAAACAATTCATCGTCAAGGCATTACCAAAAACACCTAAACATGAAACATCTGTCATTTGAAAAGCTGAATAATAGTCAAAGCCTAGAATTTTTCCAGGTAAATGAATAGTTTATATTCTTATGTTGTGCTCAGTGTTGACACCATTATCGTGTTACACCTACACACAGTGCTATTACCTGTTGCCTTAGTAACCATATGTATTACACTGGTAACAAAGCAACATGAGTGTACATGCATGACTTTGAAGAGTCTAAAACAAATATATAAATAAGTGGAGAGAGTCAGATCTGAAGGAAAAACATCTTTTGTGCATCAGCAAGAACTGAATTTTGAGCTTCCAGGAACTATTTCAGGAAAAATAGAACATTTTTTTCTCTTTGTAACTTGATTTCATCATTTGAATTATAAATTTTTAATGTAGTTATTTTTTCTCATTCATTGCCTTCCCCTCTTCCTTCTAGGATGAAAGTGCATCACCAAAAGGTAAAATTTCCTGATTGTTTTGGAGAAAAAATTGTATAGAGAAAACATTGGAACAAAATAGCCAACTTTATTTTGAGAAGTTTTATCTATGGTTTTTGGTTTCCCAGTAGTCAAACCGCAGTATCAGGATGGTGGAAGAGAACAGTGTCAAAAGGATAGTCTGTGGAAGGCTGGCTTTACAAAGCCTTAGTTAAGTCAGTTTTAGGTACTAAGTGATAATATAGCAAGAAAAAATATATTGCCACCTACAGAATATGAACTCTTTTTTTCTACAATGGTGAGCACTTGAGCTCTGTGGGGTGATGTACAAATGGTGTGTGACTTAGGCATAGGCAGATTTCTGTGAGCCGCTTGTTCTTTTAAAGACTTGGGACTAGAGTTGGGAAATCATCTCTGTTTAGGACCATGCAAATTAAATTTTGCAAATTCAATATTACTCAAGCATGTGCTTAAAGCTAAATGCATTCTTACATGCTGATCAGAATAGAGATGAATTTAAGAATATGGGCACGTCACTTCATGAACTAGGGTCAAAGATAAGAGAACTTAAGTGTAAGTCCTCTATGTTTCTGTACAACTGTTCTCATTGGTGTCATTAATGCTTTATGCCACAAGCTCACATGTCCTGTCCATGTGAAGCTAAATGAGGAAGATTAGAAGACTTGAAATAGCAAAAGCCTAAAGAATGATAAAATAACTGTCCTAGCCCACTGCTTATGCAAATTTTTATTGTTCAGTATTTTAGTGATTTAATTTCTGTACATGTAAACCGCACGCTTTTCTTTTGTTCCTCATGAGATCACTGTTATGGAGCTGTTCTTTATTAAACTTGAGCAAATTTCCATCTGTGTAAAACTACACATTCAAGTAGGTGTGAATTCCAAAGGAAATGACTTACATTTACTGCAGTCCCCTTTTGACACAATGTTCTCATTTAATTCCCTCCACTCTCTATTTTAATTCTTGATGCTGAGTGGGGTTATATGTGTGGTAGAGACAATATGTGAAAATTGTTATTTGGGTAACTGCAAAAAGTACTTATGTAGCTACATTCAATTTTTACTTTACTAGAAAAAGAGTGTGTATGACTACAAAGCCCTGGCCAGATCCAGAATCCCTTTGTCATGATTTTTACCCAGCTGAAAGGGCTTTTCATACAAATTTTATCTCAGTGTTAGTGTTCTCTATTCTTTACACTTTTTGTTGAATCTTTGTTCCATACAAATAAGCATATTGGCTCTGAGATATCACAGAAACTCCTCAGCTTCTCCCTTTATATTAGGTTTGTGGTTGCTGTGGCCTCCTGTGACTGTGGCCATAGTAGCCAGAGAAATAAAAGACAAACAGTATACAGACACATTCTCACTGTATGACCCATTTTTGTAAATTAATAATGATAATGAAAGTTTGGAGACTTTGCTCAGCTTTGTCCCCTGATTTCAGCTGGTGTGATATTTTCTCAATGTGCACAATTCATTGCAGCACTGTTGAGTGGGGAAATATTGACCTCAGTGGGAGCAGAGTATGGATCCAGGAACATGCCAGCGCTACAGTGAATTCAAGAAGAGCTGCTTTAACATCCATTCCCAAGAAGAAGGAGAAATTAAATTCTGAGCTTTGCAGAACACTGAAGAAGCTTGTGTTGCTCAGTCCTGTTTCCTTAAGAGTTCTCTGTTATTTAAGAAATTGCCATTGCCAGAAAGGTAAGAAAAGCATGTTTTGATCATAACAAATCTGAGCCCAAATTGTTTGGAATACCTTATAGCCCATTCTGGCTTGTGAAAGCTCATGATGAGTTGTCCTCTGGGATAGGATCCATTAGCTCTATAGACTTCACAAGATAAGGTGAAGCCACTTGGCTCTTAGAAATGTATTAATGTTTAAACTGTTACTCAGAAACCTTTTTCTGATACCGAAGAGCATCAGAGGGTTTGTTCTGAATATCCTGCTTTCAGAAAAGTAAGCAAGAGATACAATAGAGCTGTGTAACACCAGGGGCATCATCCATTACAAGGTTGCTCTCACATCCTCCTGCATTGTTTGGTGATTGACAAAGAACAGAGATAACAAATACAAACTTTCAGTTCTTCCCTTTCCTCAATATCCTTCAAACCATGTCTTCCGCCACTTTCTGAAATGAGCATGATTCCTGCCTGTACATCTTACAGATTCACAAAATGGTGCATGCAGAGGGAGTAAAAGCAGAAGCTTTTTAGGCTGTAGGTTGTAAAGGTATAGAAAGGCGCAAACAGCTATTTCTCTGAAGCTCATCTTAAACGTCTAAAAACCTGACCTTCTGTCAGGTGTTTGTCCTGCTAGGAGCATCCTACCCCTTTATGACACCCTCAGTGTCTCCCCTAAACATCACCTGTTTTTAAAGGAGAGATTTGCATAGTTTTCTCAACATGTCTTACCTCAGCTCAGTGTTACATCCCAGATGCTCTGGAGAAGCTTTCCTAGCAGTCCCACAGCCTCAAGGAAGACGAATTTCAGCCCCACTAGTCTTAGTAGTGCAGCCTCAGGCTGAGGAGAATTTAGCTGCTTTTTGGCAGCTATGTGTCTGTCCCTTGGACAAATCTAGAATGGGGGTATGGTTGACCTCAGGGACTTCCAGCACAACCCTTAAGCAAGGCTATTTTATTTTAGCTACATGAAGAGAAAACAGTCCCCATTAAATCACGTAGGTCCAGCCTGTCAAATCTGCTATGCCATGCGTATGCAGAGATGTTAAGAAAGATAATCCATGTACAATATGTTGATTGGGATTTTTTTCACAAATAAGATGAATCATACAATGGTTTAGGTTGGAAGGGACTTTAAAGATCATCTAGTTCCAACTCCCTGCCATCGGCAGGGACACCTCCCACTAGACCAGGTTGCTCCAAGCGCCATCCAACCTGGCCTTGAACCTCCAGGGATGGGGCATCCCACAGCTTCTCTGGGCAACCTGGGTCAGTGCCTCACCACCCTCACAGGCAAGAATTTCTTCCTAATGTCTAAACTAAACCTCTGTCAGTTTAAAACTGTTACCTCTCATCCTATCACTACACTCCCTGATAAAGATGATAAAAGATGGTGTAGGATGACTTTATAAACAAAAAATAATTTAAGATTTAAAATTCTAAAACAAACAAAATTCATTATAGGCCAAAGCATTGTGTCTACTACTTTGAATTCAGTGATGTTTCTTCTGAGACTGTCAGTATCAAAAGCTCATTCGACCTGTCTTTCATTAAATTTAAAAAAAAAAAATTCTCATCGGACTTATTCCAACATTTTTACATTTTTGCTGAAGTTTTTGTGGTAAGAATTTTGAAATACCTAGTTGAGGCTTAGTTATCAACATGCTATCCATCTATAGGAGAGAAAAAATTTTTCACCCTCATGGTGGAAAATTCCTTCCTGAGATCTAATCTAAATCTCCCCTCTTCCAGTTTGAAGCCATTACCCCTCCTCCTATCACTACATGGCCTTGTCAAAAGTCCCTCCCCAGGTTTCCTGTAGCCCCTTCAGACACTGGAAGGGGTTCTAAGGTCTCCCCAGAGCCTTCTCTTCTCCAGGCTGAACAACCCCAACTCCCTCAGCCTGTCCTCATAGGACAGGTACTCTAACCCTCTGAAACTGAAAAGAATTTTCAGCAGAGTTTCAGAATTAAGGATTGTATTACTACAAGTTTCTTCTTGTTTGACTATTCTCTATTCTATTCAGAGACGGGGGTTTAACAGCTGTACATAGCTGAGTTTTACTGACTGTCATAGTCGTATTCAACTACAGGAAGGGAAAAAAGTGGGAAATTTTCACAAGATGATAGCTAGCAGCTCCGAGCAGCGCTTACAGCATCAGTGAAAGATGACTAGTGATGCCATGAATGGTAAGTTCATTAAATGGTACCTGGTTATATAGGGCTTGAAAGAGCTGGGTTCAGTTTATCCTGTCCATGTGACCTTGGGCAAGGTATTCACACTGAGGCACAGTAGATGGAGTCAGATTTCCCTGCCTACCTCTTTCCATTTAAAGAGTAGGGAATTGCTTTGCAAACAAGTTGTCTAATTAGGGCAGGTAAAGCATTATGTGGAGTGAATTCCTTCTTTCAGTCAGGCTGTTTTGAGGCTTATCTCTTGATGTGCACAGTGCTGCATCCTTCAGTCCCGATGCTCTGGATGTTTCACTCTCATCTCTTCTGATCTTCCGGGAGAGAGACCAGCCACATCTGTATTGTACCGAGATTTTCTCTCAGTAACACAGAGAGCGATCAGCGTCCCAGGGCCTTCTCTGGGAGTATGAAGGTCATGGAGGGTGGAGGTTCTTCCTCCTGGCTATATGGTCTGCCTGGGGTTATTTCCATACATTTTCTTAAGACAGTCTGCTTCTTTCTCATTGCTTCCCAGTTGAGTTTGCAAGATTTTGCCCTCAGCATCCCCCAGCCCTGTCACCCCAAGGGCCTGTTGCTTGTTGCACACTGTTTCCCCGGGGTTCTTTGGCCTTTGTCACATATGGTTTCCCATCGCTCAAGCTAAAACAGGTCAGGCAGCAGCCACTGACCACTGCACAGGTCAGTGCAAAATTGCTGCTTTTTCCTGGTAATGGCAAAAATCGTATTTACAGGGCTACAAAGCCCTGATGCAGAGCTGAGGCTCCTCCCAAGGTGTCAGCTCGGATCAGAAAATGAAAAACATTCTTGGCTCTTGTAGGTTACGCATAGCCTCTCTGCTATCCTTCCCTCCTCCACTGGATAGCTCTGTTACAGTGGCAAGTGGCAAAGACATATGAAAATTAAATGGACAAGTCTTGACCTATTTGTTAGAAGTTAAAAGGTAAATGTTAAAAGATTCATATTTTTTAAAATGCTTTTAGCTGGCCTTTACTAGCAATTCATAAGCTTATATCTACCAAAGTCTGCTGTGACTTTAGCCACAATTTATTTACTAGATATATTGCGTAATTTCTGATATATTGATTATTAAACAGTGAGTACTATTTCAGCAGAAACCAAATGTCTCTTGCCAAATAATGTTCTAACAAGAACATGACAATTTAAGATGTTATGGGTTCAGTGGACATGACTATAACATGTGTCCACATTCGTAACTAATTAGGTGGCTCTGAATTAGTAAAATAGCTAAGGATAGGGTTATATTTTTGTATTTCTCAGTGTGTGATTTCTATAAATTCGTTTGCATTTCTAAGGGCCCTTGTGGGTATCAAAGCCTTTAAAATGGTAAAATTAATCTAAAATTTGACTGCAAGAGGACCTGCTGGTTTTTTTAGCCTGACTCTCAGTTAACATAAGGGAATCATCCTTACCATTACCAAATTTCTCTTTTTTCACGGTATGTTACATCTCTAATTTGCATTTATTTATGAATAGAAGCCAAGGGAAGCCTGTTTAATGTTAAACTGTTGCAAGGCAGAGCTCCTAGCTTATGCCCAGGCAACCCACTGATTCACAGCTGTGACAGCTGAAGCAGAAGGTCAGATCCAATGCTGCAAGGGATTAGACTCAGAATTTATGAATATTGTGATCTGTGTATCTCACTGAAATCTGGGATCTTAGCCTGTGTGTGCTTGCTACCCTCGACCTTAGAGATCCCAAATGCCTAGGCACCATTTGAACTGATTTCCCCAGATGAATTTCATTTCCGCACTCTGTCTGAATGTACGTGTGGCTTCTAGTCACACTCCAAAGCCCTACACCTAACACTGCCTCAGTTCACTCAGAAATGAAAATGAATGATTTCATACTTAGAAGATAAAAATGATGTAATCAGCTTCAAGGTAAAGAAAAGCTTCTGGCTATGTTTTATATTATTATTATTATAAATGGCATGGGAAATTGAACCTAAAATAGACAGTACAGCCCTTCAGACATCTTGCTGTACTCTACCACTGAGAGACTTAGTGTTAATAACTTTTGATTAGGAAAACAGTATTGGGTTTGACATGCTACTTACAGTGTTAGAAGGAGCTCTCTAGAACATACCCAAGGAAACAGGATATTGCCAATCTCTTTTAACTCCATTTAATAAAAGAAAATTGTCTAGTGTTTCAGGCGCCAGAGATGCCACTACAGAATAAGTTGTCACTGATTATCACTACCTTTATTCTATCTTATTAGTGAAATCATTCATTATTTTCATGTCAGCTGAGACAGAACTATGGCAACCTTTATTATTTGACACTGATCAGGAGAGTGCCTGTGTCCCAGAAATCAATGAGTAATGAGATGATCTAAAAATTCTGGGTAGTGCTAAGAGCAATGAGATATGTCAAAGTCTTAATAGGCACTTGTAACATCTGGGGCAAGAAGAAAAGCAAATAGATAAGGAAGTAAAATACACAGAGAAATTTGGAAGAAGATGTCATTTCTCACTGTAGTTTATGTTCTTTGCTGTAAATGTTCATGTATTTCAAATATTATTCAATGAACTCGTAGTAAAGCTGAAAAAACCATGACTCATGACTCCTCCAGTCTAACCTAGGCAGTCCCTACTGGAGCAAGTGAGTAAAAGAGCTGGTGCTTGACAAATTGGAGCAAAGAATGAATGAGTGAAAGAGCAGAAAACAGCCATGTGTTTCTGAACTGTTTCCATATCTTTACTACTACCTCTTCTAAAGAAAAAAAGAATAAATGGTTTTCCAAGTAACATTACATTCCAAGATTATTATTTCTTAGCAGATGATGACTGTGTATGATGACCTTTACAGATGTACTGCTCTTGCAGCAGTTAGACTTTTTGTGTGCTGTTGAGATATTTTGTCTTAGAAGACATGCTTGGAATGAAATAGAAAGGTGTAAACTCTGTCTAGAAACATGTATCTTGAGAGACAAAAAATAGATGGCTGTATAGGTTGTAACACACAAGAAAAAATGGTAATACACAAGAAAAAAAAAAAAAGGATTTGTATCCATTGTTCATCTATAGCATTCTTTATTCAAGCAGTATATGTGTGTGAGAATTATCTTCAACTGATCCATGTTCAATGATGTTCAATTGATCCATGATCAATTCTTCTAAAATGAGCAGGAATGGGCCTCTTGCTAAAGGAGTCCACATAAAGGAGAACAAAAGTGAACTAAAGGTTTTCCTAAAAATTCCTGGGATGTCCATGGGAATAATGGCAGTAGCGTGTTAGTACTGCAGTAACAGTGAATGTGGCAAAAGAAGTGGAAGCCTACCATTGTAAGCATCACGAAGGATTACGGTGCTATTTTTTTTGTAATGAAGGAAAACAGCTTTGAAAGCATAAATAGCTTTTTCTGCATTTTTGATGCTCTAAGTCCGTGATAAGAGATGCCACTGTCAGAAGGACTGAGAGTTTTAATCCACAGGATTTAAAGTGTTATCAGCTCCTCTCCCAGGCTGGCCATCCTAGGAAGAAAGCAAGAGCTGGCTCGAGCTTCTTACTCCCCTACAGGGAAATGCCTGGTCTTGCCTGGAAGCAGGTAGATTAAAGCACTTTAAATGCATGTCACAGACAAGGCTGGAAAAAAGGGTAGAAGTGTCAATGCTGCTATAATTATTCTCGTACGAGTGCCAGCGGTGGAGGCAGGCATGGACGTGGGAAGTGCAATTACAGCAGTGACGGGGGTGATAACAAAGGCAGTGTAACAGCAGGCACATATACGTGGTTTTTTCCTTCCTTTAACCTGAGCCATCATAAGAAAGAAGCGGCAGTGTTTTTAAGGAGCAGAAAAGTATTTTGATTTTAATCACACGTCCCTTTGTCTCTTTTCCCTTCCTTAAAATACACCACTGAGCAGAAAACGATGTTAAAACTAGAGAGGCTCAGTCCTTCCTGCGAACATACTTCCTGTGTTCGTCTTACGGAGTGACTCAGAATGAGAACTGATGTCAAAACATGCCATCATCAGCCTCAGCAGTCTACCACAGGCCTGCTTCTGCCTTATGTTGAACATTAAGAGTAAGAACACCGTTTTCACTGGGCACCGTTTTTATAGCAGAAATTCTCTAGTAAGGGATTAGTGCTTTGAAGCAGCTACTTTTATACTTGGGAAGGAGGTTAAATCAGAGAATTTGATTTTTCTGGGAAATGGTTTTAAGAGGTGGCAGATAATTTTCTCCATTTTTTTTTATTTAAGTTGAAGAACTGCTTTCTATGTACGTGAAAGAGGTAACAGTCTGATTGATTTTCGTTAACTACGGAAGAACTCACAGCTTCCTTAAGGAGACAAGAGAGAAGTTACAGTTGAGCATCTGTTATAAATAGCAGCTGAACAGCAAGGAAGCAACAGAGCAACCTGTCTGGGGTTGCACGTGGTCATTATAAATGCAGCTGGTAGAAAAATGTTAAGTGAGATTGATTATTTTTAAGTAGTTTGACATGAAAGTTTAATGAGAGACATTTGCGACGGCTTGATTAAATATCTCAGCACCTTGTAGGAAAGAGTTCAATGTGACTTGTTGGCTTGGATGATTAAGACTGTAGCTGTGGTAATGATGGGCTCCCAGATCTTGATCTCTTGCTGTGGATTTTGCTAAATCTGATCTCTCCAGCAGATGTCTAACATAACTTTGTGGTTTGTGGCTAAAACATAGTGTACTCAAGGATCCTGTGGCCCTGGAGTTTGTCCTTCTTTGGGGCGTCTGCAAGTCTTCATGAGAATGGCCAGCTTTTGAGAAGCAGACACTTCTAACTGAAATTTGGTCGTAAATATAGTCTGAAGTGCTTCTAGGTTTTTCTTTCTCTGGCAAAGGTAACTTAGAGGTAAACAGCAATTTGGAATACTAAAGAATATGTTTTTCAGAAGTTAGGGCTATTAAACATATGAATATTTATTTCCATTTTGGAAGATCAATCTTGATCGATAATTTTTTTTTAGGGTTTCCATGCAAATGGACTAATTTTTATGATTCTGGTATTTAATGTTAAATTCAATAAGGACACCTATGTCATAGTTTTTAAGGGGTAACTGAGAAATAATGTGCAGTATAGATAAACGTAGGATAAGCCTATTTTAATCCTTGACATTTTTTAAACTAATAAAACAGTTTAAATCTTGCATTTTTCTCCTAGAGATTTTTTCTAAGTTGCCTGTGGTTTTTGTATAACGAAATCTAATTTAAAAATCACTTGGTAAGAAGAGTGGGAGGAAAGTGTGTCATTCTTGTTTTATTTAAAATTATCTTTATTTTTAATAACACAAAAGATAGATTGACAGAAATAGAGATAAAAGGAATTATACACAGCCATTTTCAAAGTAAAAGTAATGCAAATAAGGTAAAAAATTATAAATCTATTGGTGAAGACTCCCTCCATGAGAGTTGTATGTGATAGAAATGCAAACCTGTTCCAGTAAGAGAGAATAATCAAGTAAGGATTATCCTTACTGGCATCATCCGGTGACTGGTTAGATCAATGTAACTGTGATTAATTCACTAAAGTCAATTAGAAGTAGTAAATGTTGAAGTGTTACAATTCATCAGCATTAGTCATATGATAATTTGAAATTGATTGCAAAACCAGCAGCTTTGACAAATTGTCATTCTTTGTGTCAAGTAGTAACATTTCTCCAGCAT
The DNA here is from genome assembly GCA_013398295.1 of Chionis minor. Taxonomy (NCBI): domain Eukaryota; kingdom Metazoa; phylum Chordata; class Aves; order Charadriiformes; family Chionidae; genus Chionis; species Chionis minor. The sequence continues at coordinate 492,134 of VZSF01010259.1, read as the reverse complement.
TGCAGGGCTTTAACTAGTGTTGTACTTTTTTTAAAGTATAAACAAATGCCCAGAAAATTCTATTTTAAGATCAGTGGTTTTGTTTACAGCATGTGTTCTTCTGAAGGCACTCTGCTGCACCTCTTCTTATGAACATTACAGCTAGCCCTGGGCCACAATGAGATTCAGATGAGATATGAGGAAGAAATTTTTTATGCTGAGGGTGGTAAAACGCTGACGCAAATTACCCAGAGAGGTGATGGATGCCCCATCCCTGGAAACATTCCAGGTCAGGTTGGACGGGGCTCTGAGCAACCTGGTCTAGTTGAAGATGTCCCTGCTCATGGCAAGGGGGTTGGATTAGGTAGCTTTTAAAGGTCCCTTCCAACCCAAACTATTGTATTCTATTATTCTATAATAGATTGAAGGTAACAAAGGCACTTTCAAAGTGAACCTCAGACACCAGAGAGACCTGATACTCGATCTGCTCATTCACTCCTCTGCCTGTTCCTATTTTTCAGAACCTTGATACGCAGTGCCAAAGCACAACTTCATTCTTCTCTTCAGATGTCTCAACATAAGATATGTAGTATGAAATTCCAGACATCTTGATCCAAAGTCCCATGCTTCCAAGCACCAAATTCTGGAAATTCCTGAGTTCAGAGGGCTAAGATGTCATAAGCATGGTTAGGATTCCAAAAGTACATGTGAAGAGAGTGGTGAGGTATGGGATAGAGAGAAAGAAAATTAACTATGGATGGTACCCAAAGCTGTGAGGATTTAGGCACTAGATAATCATACCACCTCCCTGGAGGAGGTAAGCAGTGGTCCAGAGCTCTGCAGAACTAGCTGGAGAACATCTGTGTAGGGAGAAAGTGGTCCCAGGAGATTAATTCAGCCACTCCTTTACTTCAGGGTGTGCAGAAGAAGCATCAGCCTAATGTGGGATTAAATGGTTAAGTTGTTCATGTCGCATAAATGAGCAGTGACTGATAGAATTACTTTGAGAATGTTGATTAAAAAGGACTTTTCTGTGATGAAACAACAAGCACGTACTTTGAAGTGAATATCTAGTGGTTCTAATGGAAAATGAAAAGCACGTGCTCTAATTAACAGAGGGTAGGTGCTTGTTGATGTCTTTTCTTGTAATGTGGGCAGGGCTGGTCCACCAGCAGAATACCTCTGAAAGGACACTCTTAAAGAGGCTCTTGCTGTGAAGAGATGAGATTGTGGTATTTGTTGGCTGTCTTTCCACTCATTCAACCATATTTTGAGACTTCACAGAGAAAATTGCATGGTAAAGGAAAAATATAGCTTAGAACAATCACCCTCTTCCCTTGACCTGGTTTTACACTGGTTAAGTGAGGGTTAGGACTCGTATTGCATTTGGGGCAGGCCAGAAGGAGTTCACCTTGGCAGTGAATCTTGCAGAAGTGGCTGATTCCAGTAGTTTTCTATAAATAACCTTGTGTTTCATGCTACACAGGATAGCTGTCACACACATTTGTAAGGAGCGTACCTTTTGGTGTCTTAAGTGAGTGAAATCTATGGAGAGTAAAAAAAAGTAAAAGAAAAAAATCAGTATAAAAAGGTCTTAATCCAGTAATGAATCAAATCTTCTTGCGAGGGGATGAGTCAAGACCTTCAGGTACAGATTTTAGCTAGGGGGCAGATCTGAGTGTAGAGTTACGTGACTCTGCATGGGGACAAGAGGAAATAATTTCCGAATGCACCTTTTTTAGCTTGATTTAATTACTCCTCCTTATCGCAGGGGTGCTGCCCTGAAAGCAGACTGTGAACAACATAGTGAAGGAAGAAGAAGGGGTGAAGCCTTTAGCTTTTGCTCTGTCCCTCTGAGCCTGCCCTGGGTAGCCATTGCAGCTATATGCCAAATAAAGTGTATGCTACTAAAAGTAAGGAATATTGACAAGGAGCTTTATCAGTCAGCTATATCTGAGTCACGGGGCTTCCCATGGTTTTCTTAGGGTAACATAGCTTATGCAAAGTATAAGACCACAGGGCTAAATATAGAGCATAGTTATTAGCTTTGCTGTGTTTGCAGCTTTTCTGGGGCTTTCCCTGCATTCTGTGGGGGCATATTCTCTAGGGGAATGTCTTTTGCCTTTGATTTCTTGCACAGGGAACTACTCTAACCACTCAGATGCTGTAGCAGTGGTGAAATGGCTCTGCTGCCAATCCGTGCTGTGCAAATCAAGTCAATTTACTCTCTCAAAGACTGCCTGCATGCCCAGTGAAGGTGCTCAGGCTGTATGTTTACGGGGTGATTTTGGCTTAAGGATACAGACCAAGAGGGCATAGTCAGGCTGATAATGTTTTTCTTTCCCTACCTTCATTTTTTTTTCCCAAAACATTTCTTTCACAGTTTTTTCTGTGCCCTAGTGGTCTTTCTGCATCTCTGCTGAATGGGTAAGTGGATGTTAAAGAGACTTATAAATATTTCCAGATGGCACAACTAAAAAGGAAAGGTGTGGGTAAAGTATATCTTATGCAGAAATCTCTAAATAATATCTACAGAGAACTAAATTAAGACTTTCAGGGACATGACATTTTACTGTACAAAAAGGTAATAAGTTAGAATTTTAAGCATGTCATGCTCTGGATCAAAAATTTTCTTGTATTATTGGTTGTAAATAAAAAAAAGAACCACTTTAGGAGAAATAGTGGGCATAAAAGCCTGCTATCTTAAAGAGTTTGTATCTTAAATAGTATTTGTGTTTATGTCATGAGTAACAGTGATACTGTAGATGCTGCCCTGAATATTTTCATTGTCCATGTCCCCAGCAAGGGAAGAGAATTATTTTTCATCAAGGCTGATTGCTGACCCCTGATGACATTTGTGACTCCTGTGTGCAGTGTGCCTAGATCAGGAAGTTCCCTGTAACATTTTAGGTACTGAAATGATTGTGATCGTCTGTTTTTAGAGTACTATTCCTGACTCCAAAAGAGTGCTTTTTTTCTACTTTTAAATAGAACTCATGTTATTAATCCAATCCATCTCCTCCTACCTCCTTTTTTTCCTCAAGGTTCTTCAACTCTTTTCTTGCTGGCTGCAGAACTGCAGAAGGCTGAGTTCTGCCTGTGCTTTCTTGGCGCAGTGTCCAACCTTTAGAGGAGAAGGGAGCTTAGATGAGATTGTCTAACACTGACCACTTGTGGCTTGAAAACCTCCAGTGATGGGGACTCCACCACATCCCCGGGGAGGTCATTCAGGTGATCAGTTGTTCTCACTGTGAAAAACTTCTCTTATATCAAGATGAAATTTCTCCCAAGGCAACTTGCACCCATTTCCCCCGTCCTCTCCATGTGGCTCCATCCTTTTTGTATCCCCACTTTAAGTACTGGAATATTGTGATGAGATCCACACTGAGCCTTGTCTTCCAGAGAGAAAAGACCTAACTCCTTCAGTCTGTCCTCATACGGCAGATTCTCCAGCCCTTTGATTATCTTCACAGCCCTTCTGTAGGCCCTCCCTAGTCTGTCTGTGCCTTTTTTGAATTGTGGGGACCAGAACTGGAGACAGTACTCCAGGTGTGGCCTGACAAGTGCTGAGTAGAGTGGGATGATCACATCTCTATCTCTTGCTAGTAACGCCCCTGCGGGTGTAGCCGAGGATCCAATTTGCCTTCATTGCTACGGGCAATGGTATTAAATTAAAAGAAGGAATATTCAGACTAGCTATAAGGAAGACAGTTTTTACACTGAGGGTGGTGAGACACTGGCCCAGGTTGCCCAGAGAGGTGGTGGATGCCCCATCCCTGGGAACATTCAAGGTCAGGTTGGATGGGGCTCTGAGCAACCTGGTCTAGTGGGAGGTCTCCCTGCTCATGGCAGGGGTGTTGGACTAGATGGCCTTTAAAGGTACCTGCCAACACAAACTATTCTATGATCCTCTTTTATGATTCTGTGGTTGCAGCAGTGGTGTGCTGCTGAGTAACGTTCAGCTTGTTGTCCAAGAGGACCCTGGGGTCTGTTTCAGCAAGGCTGCTTCCCCGCCACACAGATCCTAGCCTCTACTGGGCTCTTGGGTTATTTTTGACCCAGGTGCAGGACCTTGCACTTTTCTTTGTTAAACTTCATCCTATTCTTGCTAGCCTGCCCTTCCAGCCTGTCCAGGTCTCTGTAAAACATGCACGTCCTACATGCAGAAATACATTGGCATTTCTTTGACCATGCTGGAGACAATCTGTTCTGGTTTTCTGGGGAGAAAATAAACTTCACCACTTGAAAATTCATAGGAACAGAGTATTTTGATTTGTAAGTTTTATTCACCAATGGCAAACAATTAATTATTGGGTTGGTGTATGGTTAATCTATATTCTTTTTCTGGTCACTAGATGGAGGTAGGCAACCATGAGGACAGTTTTCCCTGAATCTTGTGCTATGAAAAGAAAGAGATGATTCTGTGCTGATGTGGACAGCAGGGAGTGTATTTAATCATTAGAAATACTATTCTGGTACCAGGTTTCTTGAGGACAGGATGACACCTGCACTTGCCAGTCCACAGCTTATTATCAAGGCAAACTTTTTCACTGGAATCTGTTTTAAATTGAAAATATGGTTTAGGTGTAGTTTAGTCTGATGGACACTTTCTTTTCAGTAGTCCACTTCAGAATTTAGACAAGCATGAGTGTTATTTAGATCATGCATATATGTGTGCCTCGGACACCTCTGTGCAAACATGTAGAGATGTGATAATGAAGGAAGGCTTGTTGTTGAAGGTGGTCTTCAGTTACCTGTTAGAGAACTATAGTGCTGCATCTTGAGCTTCTTCAGAGATACTAAGTTTTACTGTTCTCATGTTGTGAATTAAATAAGTTTATAGGCTTCTCTTCTTTAGCTGAAACGAGGAGTTACTAAACATCCGGTCCTTTCAGAGACGATGATGAATGCACCAGGTAGCTTAGGCATGTATAGTTACCACCAACTATAAATGGAATTAAGCAGAGCTGTGCATTCGCTGCAGGATTGTTTAGAATGGAGTTTGATGTACTCATCAGCAGTGTTTTTAAATACAATACTGGCATCTTCATGTTGTGCCATGCAGAGCACTGGGTCCCCTCTAAAAAGTTAAGTGTGGCTGGTTCTAGGTAGCTTGTCTCTGCTTTGTGTGTAGTAAGAGGTACTTTGGACAAGGTTACAACAGTAGGAGTAAGGACACGTGTAATTCCCCTTGAATGTGATCCATCCTCTGGCAGTTTGTGGGGCGTCTTGATTGCGAGGTTGTATCCACAAGCGTGTTTAGTTCTTAGTGGATTTCTCTTCCATTAATTTAAGCATTGGGTTGGGTTTTTTTAAATCCTTTTAGCCTTCACAACATCCTGTGACAATGAGGTCCGTGGTTCATTTGTTGCTGTATGGAGAAATACTGCTTTCTTCTGACTATCCTCCAGTTCTCACATAGTAAGAAGTAAATTTTTTCCCCCTTCACCTCCTTCATCCCATTGATTATTTCATGTGTCTTGTTGTCTTATTGTTCCTGTGGCACGTGCATGCTTATGGGGATCAAGGACTAGACATGACTGGTATGTGATAATGTAGAGAGATGGAGACAGTATCAGCAGCGGGGTTCACTCATAAATTTTAGGAAAGGGATTTAATTGAAATCACTCTGATTAGCCACTTGAGAGGTCTTTGCCACTGTAGGTGCTTGTGCTCTGTATTCTAAAGGACATTAAGTCGCTTTCTGCCCTCTCACAGGGTATAAAGTATTCTGCAGTCAGGCTGAATCAGTCTCTGTAGAGATTAATGATATGGTGTTGCTTGACTTGCTGACAAACTTTTTGACCAAGATGGAGTCCAAATCTCTACTGTCATCTGTAGGGTGCTGCCGCAGAGCAGAACGGTGTGCACAGTGCCCAGAGCTTTTCTGAACCAGATTTGCCTGCTCTTTCACCTACACGTGCTGCTCTGCTCAAAGCCTAACCTGGTTTCACAAGGCTATAGATGTTTCTTACCAAATTTGCCATCTGCAATGCCAGCAACGTGAACTCAAGAGGATTTAGGGCCCCCTTCTGCTCTGTTGTTGCGTGGACATCTGAAGAATTTCTCTCAGCAGCTAGCAGCTGTCTGCTTAGGGTCTTGTGAGGAGCCTTGGAGGTTGCAAAGTTTTTCTCTTTGGCATTCTCCTTGAGTTTTCTAGACATTTTGACTTTCTTGGACTTGTGTTTGCTGGCCCAGGAGAACCATTTGGGCTAGGTGCTGCATTGCTTTTTTCTCTATCTGAAGTGCATGTTTTTTAGTTTGGTCGAGACCTGCCCTTCCATTCTGACACACACAAACCCTAAGTGACAGATTTCTATTGGGCTAAGGAGAAATATGGAATCTCAGGTGTCCTGGTTCAAACTGAGTTTCTGGAATAGCTTTTACTGGTTGTTATAAAAAATAGTCTGCTCCTTTTTCTGTTCTGGCTTTTGTTTGACTTCTCTCTCTGGTTTCTGTTTTCCCTTTTTTTGTCCTGTCTGCACCCCTGCCTTTGTCTTCCCTCATCTTCATGTAAGTGAGGTAGGATATTTCCATCCACACAGCTGAGCACACACAGGGAGCATGTGTCTTCAGCCTGGTGTTGCAGAAACTCCAGTTTGACAGGAGCAACACTGGGCCAAACTGTGTTCATTCTGCTAGGAACACCACTGCGTACTAGGAGCTGCAAGAAGAATGAAGAACATACTTGCTGCAAAAGACAGTCCCAGTTAATGTGGCCTTTAGATGTTTTACCAATTACAATGTACGTACAAGACTTCTTTTGGGAATTGGAGTTCAAGCAGGGACAACTTGAAAACTAAGATAAAAAAATAAGAAAATTCTAAAATTCTTGCAAGTATATGGAAGGACAGGACACTTCCAACAGGACTTTATTTGCGGGGAAGAATGTAGCACTACAAATTGATGACTCTATATAAATGTAAATGAGCTCATTATTAATTCTACAGACTTTAAATTTAAGTTTTTTATGACAAAAATGGCCTATATGTGAGAGTACCAGAAGAACGGATTCCATAATTACTTTCATTAACCCAGTTGCTCTGTGCAGAGCTAGCTACAGGCCTGACTGGTGCGTGTTCTCAGGGAAAAGTCCTGCAAAAACCTGCTAGAACCTGTGAAGTGTATCTAGTGCATTATGTATGCTGTAAGACTCTTTGCCAGAAAGTATTTTTGTTGCTACCTATGGCTTCTAGACTAATTCAAGAAAGGACTCCCAAGAGCTTTTGGAGGCTTTACTTGATGGGTCTTAAACATCAGCAGAAATCAGCTTATACATCTTCATTGACTTCAGTGACCCTATGCAGAATTTGTAGCAAGTCTGGCTCGTGTAAAACCAGTATGGGATTAGAGAAGCAGTACAAGTAACACATCTATATGCTATTATGACCTCTTTAAAATCCTGCCCTTGCAATCCTTATGTGCTCTGTGTGTATGGTGCAGACCCAAATGCCCTTTTGAGTGTCAGTATTGAAATAGCAGAGGTGGTTTATTTCCCTAGGTAACATAGAAGTCATGCTTTTGGTGCTACTGACCCACCGGTGTTAGTTCCTGTGCCTGCTGCTTGCTTCCGCGAGTGTGTGTGTGTGTGCCCATGAGCTGGGAACTGTTATATCACATAGCGTAACACAGGCTGTGTGTCAATTTTCTACTTAAGCTTCTCCTCTTGAATACCACCCTTTCATTCTCCATTACTAAACAAATTAACCAGCTGAGTGGATCAAAAACCTTTCTGACCTGCTCTTCTTGCAAGAACAGCTTCTAGACCTGCCCCGTGGGCAGGTTCTGAACTTTTTCACTGTTCAGCAGTTTTCGGCTGAGGCCAGCGTGTGTGGTGGCCATGGCTTTGGGTTTGATCTCAATCTCATCCCTGCAAGGGACAGGTAGGGAGCAGTTCTCCTCCTGCGCTGCCGTTGTGCTTCTCCTGATCTGTTGCAATCCACGGCAGCAAGTTTTGTGGACACTTTTCAGGATGTTTTCTTTCTTATTGTTCAGAATTTCTTCAAAGCAGGAATCATCATCAGACTTCTTTTTTAAATGTACTGTTACAATGTTTTGAAACTGAGAATTGACTTTATATAGCTGAAATAATTTATTTCAATCTTTAGCATCTTCTGTAACTGTTGCTAGGGTTTGATTAGCTGCTGTCATGTCTCCTTCCTTATATTCTCGAAATACGTGACAAAATATTTGCAAGCCTTCTGCTATTCCATCATTCAAATCTCTAAGAAAAATACTGAGTAGAGGGAAACCAGGGTAGACCTTAAGACTCCCTTTGAAAAGCTTAACCCACTCTGACAATAAATTGTGTTTAACTGGTTCTGCAACATTTTTATTGTGCAGTTGTGCACTTACCCTACAATGGTTTTTGTTCACTGTATTTTCTAAGTTATTTAAGAAACTCTAATCTGGAATTATGTAAAAACATAGCTAATACCAGCATGTATCCCATTTACTCCTTCATTCTTACCCAACAGGCCACTCACTCTGTTTACCTGAAGATTCAGCTTTTTAACCAAAGTTTTGAGTCAAGGGCTGAAATATTAACAACTAGTTTTATGAAGAGCTTTCATACATTGTAATTTTTTTAATGAATGTTGATTTTTCTTTGTTTTATTACAAATGAAGCATATCTTTAAAATGTCAGAACGTGTCACACTTTCTTTCTGTTGTCTGTAATTGTGATTTTTTTTTTTTCCCTTTTCTTTTCTCCCTTCCTGTCCCCTAGTTTGTTACATTAAGTGTCTGTGGTATGAAGGGAGACCAGGGAAAATGTTGGGGAAAGAGAAGAAAGTTTAAAAATGGAAAAGAATAATCTTGCTTTCTATCAAAGCAGCATGTGAAAAAAAAAAAATCAGTGAAAATCTTCCACTTGAAAATGTTTTAAATGAAACATTTCTCTTTTTAGTTACTCTTATTAACTTACTGAGCCATTACTGGTTTTCTGGAGCACTTCTCTCTTGCTGAGACCCAGCATGTTCCACCCAAATTAGTTCAATCCCAACATCTTCTGCTGCTTTTCTTTGTACCTCAGTCGTTATTCCCAGTCATCCCTGGCAGTTTGCCTACATATTAGGATTTCAGTTTCAGCTATACTTCTTAAAGGGCTCTGTGCCCTGTTCAGACCACTTTGCAACTTTTTTATGTAGTGCTGTGTTGATTTTTTATGTCGGATTTAGAATATTTGAGGATATTTTCTTACTCATTCTTCTGGTTTTCAGTTTCTTAAATGTTACAGAAATTCTCTTAGATAGGGATGTTAAGACATTTTTCAGCTGGTGCATTAAATGTCAGCACCTGCAATTATTTAATTTTCTTTTCTAATTGCCTGATGTTTTTACCAAACAGCCACATTCTGCCCTCATACTAGCAGCTTTGAGGTTGACCTTATTCTTGTTTGGATAGATTTTAGTTTTGCTTTTTGCGTTTTCTGTAAAATTCCACTTACTGTTTATCTTCTGATATTTATGTGTGGGTATTTCTGCTCCTTTGAGGGCACATGGGCTTCCTTTAGGGCCCAATTAACATTTTTCCTTGAACTATAGGTTAACCTATGAATATTGCCATAACTAGATTTTTGTATACCATTTCATTTTCCTTTTTTTAGGAATGTATCCGAAAGCATTAGAGACTGTTTGGTCTCTAAACCAGAAGTTTCATACTCTAAATTCAAAATGCAAACTTCTTTAGTCATAGTGTGATCCGTGTACTTAGAGCAGTGTCTCTCTAATGTCTGCGTTAAAGTTCAGATCTCCAGAACTCCAATTCCTGGATTTTCTGCTGAAACAATAGATGAACTAAGGCAGATATTTTATTATTCTCTGCCTCAGTTCCTCTATGTGTAAAATCTGGGAAAAACAGCTGCTGCTTGCATTTGTACCCAAGATCTGCAGAAAATATTCTAAACTAATATAATTTTTTTTGACTGTGGGAAATCAGTTTTATTGTTCATGGGTTTTTGAGAGTTGTTAGCTTCCACAATAAGCATTTAATCTCTGGAATGTGTGGTCCCTAGTGTCCCTTTCACTGATTTTTAACAGTTTCTTCCCTTTTGTTGCTGTTCTGGGTTTTAAACACCTTGTATGTGTATGTGTTGTATTAAGCCCTTGAGCATGACCAGCCTTCAAAACCAGTACATTTTTCTCACTTATTTTCCATTTTAATGCTTCTGTGCATCTAATCTACCCTCAAAAATGCCGACAATCAAAAATGCTCTTGCATTTTTTTGGTACTCATTAGCATTCCTTGTAATGTAAGGCTGACTGGAGAGGAGGAAAGGAGATGGATGAGATGAGGCAGGAAGAAATTGTGCTCACACTAGCATGAGTTTCACAACTGCCATTTTTTTTCTTCCTTTCTCCATGTAGCCAGCATCTCTTTCATTATAATCAAGTCTGGGTCATTATTTATGGCTCTCTGAAACAGATGGAGAAGTTAGGTGTCATCTGTCTGTGTAAGAGCTGTGTCCAACATGGAAGAGGGAGAAGACTGAAAAAAAAAATGCTGGAAAAGTGACATTTTTGCTCACCAAATGGAGGTTCTGGTCTAGCTGCAGTTTAGTTCAGAATTATGACACACCATGAGGGTATGTATCAATAGGACCTAGGAAATTCTGAGGTTATGAGATGTATTTTTTGCCAGCAAAATGTGAACCACAGAACATATAGCTTGTTAAACCTTTAAGGACATTTACAGATTGTTAAGGGGACAACCAGGCCTCAAGGAGAAAATAGATATAATTAGAAAGACAATACAATTTAAGATATTAATAAGCAATAAAGGAGGAGAAGTAAACAAAGAGTATGCAATGGACAAGGCAGCACTGTTTACAGCCAGGGCATCCGTGACCTACCTCAGATCTCTACCATTTCCATCTTTGGCAATCGACTGCCAAATAATCCACCACTTCCACTGCAAAATGTCTGATCTCATATTTGTTGGTTTGCAGAGAAGAGATCTCCACACTCATTTGTAAATGTTGTTTCATCTTCCTATTTATTTGTAAATCTTAGACGTGCATGCAGTAAGAAAAACACATTTCTGCATGAGAAGGAAAATAGAATATTTATACAGGATGGCACCTGCATTTGAAAAGAAAAGTCTGAAGCATCTATCTGTTAAAGCGTAGACTTCATAAATAAATGTACAGAGCATATTAACATCACACACTGAGGTGAGTGGGGAGTTCTTGAGAAAGTAATTACTTTGCCATATCCTATGGAGTATTATCCAATTTACCATCATTAGTAATTCTTCTTATGAGTCACTTCATACTTATGACCTCTCAGCTATTCATATCATATAAAACCCCTGCATAAAAAGGAAAAAGATAAAAGATTACTCTGCTGGTTCAATAAAACATGTGCCAGTTAGAGAGCTTTTGTCTGAACACCATAATCAATATTATCATCAATATTAGCTCATTTCTTTCTTTGATCTTAAAAAAAAAAAGAATTACTGAAATAGTAATAAAAATTCAAATTGAACAACGTCATTCTCCATCACATTATTCTTAATTTTTCAATGGGAAAACATGTTCCAATTAATTTTAGGTTGTAGTTTTGAAAAGGATATACTTTTTTTCAACTGTTCTATCTGAGTCTGTGTGCGCATATATATATATCTGTGTAGTCACGAAGGTGATGGGAGGTGCATCTTTTGGCCCCAGAGATTAAGATTCTCTCCAGAGCCTTCCTGTTGTCGGTGTTTGAGAGGGGATAAAAGCCACAACAGAAGGAACTTCAGACAGAGTCAGCCTCTTTGTTCTGCAGTTCTTATGCTTTGCAGAAATGGTCACTGAGATTCAGTGTCAAAAATAAATTTCTGAAACTTCTTCCTTATCACAAATGATTCACACAGTGACATAGCGGAATACAAATTAGATTTCCTTTTGAATAGATGATTCAAATCTGGCTTGGAACAATGTTTTTTAACTTCATTTTCAGAGGCAGCCTCTTGAATGCAAGTTGATAACCTTTATGATTTTTATAAGTACATCATCTGTGTGTAATTTGTAGTTAGAGTGTTTTAAGACTTTTCCCATAACACGTGGATATATGAGTATGTATTTATAAAAACATTTTGAGACACTGTTGTTAGTCATCTATGCAATAACTACAGCCTCAGAAGATCATCCATAAGGCAAACCCCTGTATTTTTGAAAACTTTTACCGTTTACCTTATTTTCCCATTTATAGCCCAATATAATAATGGGTTATTTTGGCTTTTGGCTTTTTGGCATATTTCTGTTGATGTGAAGTCCGAGTAAATTCATGCATTAAGAATCAATAGCATTAATTTTTGATGTAGTTTTGGGACTAAAGCTTGAAAGTGTCAATGGGAGCTTTGACTATATTAAAAATATCCCAGGATGAATGTAAGTCATGAGTATAATGAAGCTCTGTGAAGGTGAACATGAGCCTAGATATATATGAGATAAGATATTTCTAGTAGGAAGAAGTACTCACCACTTTTTTTTCCCAAGGTCTGCTAGTACAGGGTCTGCAGGGACCCAAGCTGCTATCACATTTTCCTTGCTTACCAGCCAATAGTAACTGCAATGCCCCACTGATGCTTTGCCCTGTTTCTTTACTACCACATCAGCTCAGTACTCTATCTGTCACAAATATTCCTTATTTTGGCAAGCATTAAGTAATAAGTATAGTGATGACCAGACAGCACACAGATGTGTGCAGTAGCATGTGGCTGAGCCATGACTTCCCTTTACGTACATTTAATAATTCCTTATTTTGTATTGTGTTGTATGGGAAAAACTCTGAAAATCACTTTTTGAAAATAATTTTCCTTGGTCAGTCCTTTATCTGTACACTAAATGTACATGCACACTGCAGTCATTATCAGCAGTGTGTTCAGTTCATGTTATGAATCCTTTAAGACACTATCTGATACTTCTTGATCTGCACATTCTCATCACTGAGTACACAGGTATCCTCCAGAGAACTTTGTTAGCCCTTTTATGGACTAGAAACCCAACTCAATAATCTGTTATTTAGCTGCTTATTTGTCACATTCTCAAATTCCACATTACTTCTGATGGACAAGTGAAAAACTTAGGTTTTCAATTTTTCATGCTTGTATGGTAAAACTTTAGCCTGTAATGGCAATTACCAGTGCTAGTGTACAGGAGAGCAGTAAAACTGCATTGGATTACTATTTATAGTTATAGTCACCCATATATATGGTCTTTATTTAGAACAATGTAGGGGAGAGCTAGTTTCTAAGACCAGAAAGAATATAGTAAGTTTACCCTATAAAAACAGACCAAAAAAAAGTCTTCATCTTTTTGTTACTCACAACAAATTGGGAAAGGGCCAATAATTATTGCATCTGTCTTGCTTACAAGGTGTACAAACTGTGTGCGTTTTTAAAAACTCCATAGCTGAATATCAATAGGGGCAGAAAATTAAATACTCTGGGAATGTTTGACTATGACGTAATTCCACTGCAGAAAATCAATTTCTTGGTTAAGTAATGTTTGCTAGCATGACCAATAAAACTCATTAAAGAAAAAAGATTGAAATTTCTTATCTTTCCAAAGCTGTACTAAGATAAGAAAAATCAACATTTTTTTCAATTAAAATAAACTTTGCTATATTTAAAATATTTTTTAAAGTGAAAAGTATTCAATATTACCAGCATGTATTTTCCCATAGTTATTAACAATTAAACAAAACAAAATTAAATTTGTCTTATTTTATACCCTTAATCCACATCCAATGGAAGCTCTAGTGATGTACCAAGAATAAAAAATTATCAGTCTCCCACGCTGGAGTTTGAGGCAAGTTTTGTATCTTCTTTAACTTGTAAAATACCTCTATATTTTTCTGTTTCACTGAAGGAGCAACCAGGCTGCTTGTGGATATGCCTGAACTGTGGGAGCCAGGACCTGAATGCCTGCCTTGGCCGTATCCCACTTCTACATTGGGATGAAGACCTACCACACACCAGTCATCTTCCATGTCCTGTTTTTTGTGGAAAGGAAAACTGGGTCAAAATGTACTCTGAGAAAGGCTTCAGTAAGTATTTCATTGTTCACTGTAGTGCAGGCTCCAACCCAATTCCTGTGCATTGTATGTCCGTCAAGAAATATTGTGGCTGAGAGAATTTCATGGGCAGCTGCCTCTGACCAGGGCTACTTGAAAAGTTAAAGTGGGATACAGGATCTACAGGAATAGCATTCAAAAAAATCCTCAGCTTGAAAGCTGTGGTGCTGTATACTCATATTTGTGTTCAATCAGTGGAAGGAATGGGCTGATTTAGAGGAGGTGGTACAAGCAGAGACACGAGATGGTTGGAATCTCAGGGTCTGTTATCAGTGAGGCCTGAATTCTGCTCAATCTTCCACTGACTTTTTACAGCCAAGCTGAAATTGGTTGGATGACTGATCTCAGGTTATGTTATAATGTTTGGATGTTGGCTATGGCAGTTCAGGAGCGGGCACCTTGCTCTTTCAGCCAAGGGACACCTTGCTCTTTCTGCATTGGGGGTGGGAACCTTTAGAAAAGGGCTAGGAGCAGAAATGGAAGGCAGCACCTACTTTAGCTGTTCTGTGTAAATAAGTCTTCATCCTTATGTCAAAGCTGACAGAGTGGTTTCCTGGGCAGCCTGGTGCTGAAGAAGTGGAGGATGCCAAGGTCTTTCCTTTTGAATTTGCAAATTCCAGATCTCTCTCTTCCTCTCTTCCTTTCTCTTCACAGAATTTTTAGCTAAAAAACTACTAAAATCTTGGGCATTCAATATTTTAACAAATTCTAATTTTTTTTCTTTTTTTTTTTTTGGTTTTAACTAGACATGTATGTAGTTTTGTCTTTAATCCTTGTCCCACATCTTTGGCAACTTGCTTATTTAATTTCCATAATGGCCATACCTAGTCACATATGACAAGAAGATGAGTCCAATATCTGAATTTTGGTTTGCTTGTTCTTCTAACCTAGGCTTAGCTGTCCTGTACTTCTTTCCTCCTGATGAACAGACTTATGTAAGCTGTCACTCTTTAAACTCTTATGAATGTCCTTAAAACATTTGCATTGAAAAACAGTCAAGGATCCTCTCTGTGCTGAAATCATAACCTCAAACTTCCCTGGGAATTTTCTGCCTTGTGTAGGGCTGCAGGAGCTCATGGCCACCCTCCACAAGTAGTGGATTCCCAAGAGGCAACAGAGACAATAGAGCATTGAGCCTGTTTGACAGATAAAAACAACCCTCTTCTCTTTTTTTGTAGCTGAGCTCCTCAGGACCTGAGGCAATTTGGGCAGAGACCTGTCAGACTCAAGGGGTGATGCCAAACTAGGTTCTAGAGGCTTCGCTCTGAAAAAGCCTTTTCTCCTCTGCAGGTTTTCCCCAAGTTTCGTTTATATTTTCACGTAATCCTCTTCCACCCAGTAATTTTTCTCTTGCTTTCCTTTTTCCCTTGGCTCCGTCCCCTTCTCCTTAACAGACTTTGTCTTATTAGATAATAAATTCCTGACACAGATCCATAAATTTAAATACCAATCTTTTGTATGAATAGCTAGTTTCTCCCCGGAGTTAATTTGAGGCTTGACAACCATTATTCTTTTCAGTCTGTTCCCGTGTTACATCCTCGTCCCTCAGAGCTTCCCAGGTTGCTGAGCTCTGGTATCACCATCAGAGGTTGTGATACTTTCTGGGCCTTTGCTCTTCAGACAACTGATTAATTGAACCAAGGAGTTCCTGCATTCCCCTGGGCGCAGGAGTCAGCGGCTGTTCCTGACAATTGTATGAATGGTGGAAGACCATTTTGAACCTCATGTAACCCTCATAACACAATGTAATTCTTAATTTCTTCTCCCTGATGTACAGTAGTTAATTGGATTGTGTACCCTTGATTGGAACCATAACTTTTACACTTCAGTACAAATTCACTCAGTCATAGTCATCAGCATGTCCAGATGACAGCTTTGAAATGTCAGTGGAACTCTTAACTCTCTTGTAGGGACTCTTTTAACTTTCTTCTTTTAACTTTAACTCTTTCTTTAATTCTAACTCTTTAATTCTTTAACTTTCTTTAACTCTTTCTAACTCTTCTTTTAACTTTTTTCTTTTTTTTTTTTCCTTTTTCATTTAAATGCACCATGGTGAGTACTGATCCTTTTTTAAAAAGTGTTGCATAATTCCATAATGTAGTTTATTATACAGCTAGATCTACCTCTGTCTTTTTCTAGGATTTTAATGTTTGTCCTTACAACCTTAGAATTTTTAACACTTTTGTGTAATGCAATTACAGTTTTAATATGGTGATTATATTAATATGATGTTAAGATTGTATTCATAAGCAATAAGACCAAGAAAACCAAGACCTGACTTGGTACATGAACTGCTTTTCAATCCTATTACATATATGCATTAAGATTCAATCTTTTACTGCTCAGTGCAACATCGTTAAGGAGACATAATAGGAACAACACAGTCAAATATCTTTTGGAACACTGTTCAATTTACTAACAATTTATTTCTGATATGAGTGCAGCAGGTCAAGAATAATTTCCATGACATTGAATGCAAAATGAAGAATGGGTGTCCGACTTCCCATTTGTGCTGTAAGTAAAAGTCTAGGTGTGAATTAGAAATTAACCAAATTCTAACATATTATTCAGGATCTTATATTGTGTTTTGGAGTTATCTGTGTGCTGCTGTTTATTTTCTTGTATTGGGCCCATTTATCTATGTCATGTAAGTTATGCTACCCATTGCAAGTACAAAATAATTCTGCTTTCTTTCAAAAATTCTATAAAGTGGATGTCTTGAGTTGAAAAGGCAAAGAGATCTTTTGTGCTTCGTCCCGTTTCCCCAAAGTATCTGTATTTAGATTATTTGTGTTTGTTTTCTTGATTGTATTCAAATATAGTATTTTTGCAGTGGAAAAATTAATAGGGGAATAATATTTTGATGAGACATCTCTCAAATCTGGTCATTAAACAAGGGACCTTAAAGAAGTTTCTGTACTTTGAGGGATACTCCATTTATACACAGATCACATCTGTCACCTCTTTGACCTGTTCTAAACATCTTCTGTGATGGGAGATTGCATGTGGAATTTAACTGTCTGGTATTTTTAGTGATGTCTATGTCATTCTTCTAACACAAAGTCTGTTTTGCTTGGAAAATGTTTGGTTCAGAAAAAGCTTTTGAGGACCCTGGTGTCTACTGCTGGTTTTTAGTGTCTGACAAAAATTGTGATATGGTTCCATTGTGCCTGTGCAGGTGACTAATGAGTAGACCTACTTAGCATTTATGGATCTTTATATCTTAGATCTTTCACTTCTTAAAATTAAATTGATCACAGAGAATAGAGAATCCATAAAACCTGTCTTCCTTACAGTTGCATTTGTCCTTGTCCTAAGGAAACAAAATCTTTGTTTTCTTTGGACCTCACCTTTTGTGCTGGATCATGTGGGCTGGCCAAAAAGGTGAGCACAGTGAACCATGGGAGAGGAGAACAAGCCACCTGAATTACAGTGTTCATAAGACCATTCAGTATTCAGACACGGCTATGCTGGGGTTCACACACTTCTCATCAAACCACATTTGATTTTAGATGAAGTCTTAATTGCTTTCTTTCTTAACCACAACTGACTAGTGAGAGTCAGTCTGGTGAAATCCCTGGTGGTTGTTTTTTTATTGTTTCCTTTCAGGCTGATATCTTAATACAGATTTTGTAGAAAAACAATCCCATCTTGCCACAGTTTTATTTATCTTTATGAAATAATTGTAAAGTTAATGAATCAACAATTTTATTAGTCTTCTCTTTTTTAAAGTCAAAGTTGAAGAGAATTCCTATACAATGGAAAGTTCATACTTCTTTTTTAATTAATCTGAGGGGAATTTATTGGTATGATATTGGAATATATTAATGCAGTGTTCAATGACTTGATATTCACTACATATGAATATTGCAAAAAAGGAAAATGTAACTTCAAGGCTGGTCTAAGAAAACAAGGTCAAATAAATAGCTAGGAAGTTTAGCTGATCTACTGGGTAAGATAAAAGATACTTTTTAATTTTCAAAGGAAATATAGCCAGAGTAAAGGTGGAATAGTTTTCAAGCAACAGAAAATATCTGTCGGATAAATAGGCATTAAATATCACAGAAATTATTTACAGCAGGTCTTTAAAATGCTTACTTTTTTTTTCTTTGAAAAGTATGACAATTATACCAGGCTTTTTTTGAGCAAATGTATTGAAAGCCCTGCTTACGTCATTTGTGCTAAGCCTTTGAGCCCAGTACTATTGGGTAAGTATGTCTGATGCTTGGAGTCTGCCTCTTGGCACAAGCATCCAGGTGTAATGTAGGTTAGATGAACACAATCTTCAGGCAATAGCTAAGCAAATTTGTTTCAGTTCTAATTTCTGTGGTGAATATGTTACTCCATGAGACTGAAGAATATTTGCAATATCTCATATTTTATCCTATTGTTAGAAGAATGAAACCCAAAATATATTGTTAGCTACCAGAATGATGGGCACGCTAAAGAGGAACCAGCTGGACTAAGCTGGTGGGGAATCTGAGGACTAAAGAGTGGGTGGAAGGGTTCACGTGGTTGTCCCACTTAACTGGGTTTGGATGCAGTTTAACTACAGTTTGGGCTGGCACATTGTCAGGCAAGGTTTATCCCCTCATGGAAAATTAATTTATTTCAGAGAAAGCAAGCACAGGAGCAGGAGGCATGCTTTTCTTTGAAGGTGTCTGGTGTCTCCGCCAGTTTTGTTGTCAGCACACTCCCTCTAAATGTGTGTCCGGGATGAGTTTTCTCCACCTGAGGAGACTCAAACCCTGTCTCTCTCTCTGCAGAACATCCAACATTATTTGAAAGTGGAGCAATGGAAGTAACTTGCTGCCTCCCCTGCTGAAGCAGGCACACACTACAAAGACTTCGTTGGGCTCAGAAGAGAGTCAGAGTCAGTCTAGTTTAAAGCAGTAGGGAAGCCTGAAACCTCATGCCTGCTTCACAGACTGGCATTGTATTTTATACAACCATATTTCATTGTAAGTTCACATTTAATAGACACTGAAGATAAAGCTCTGGATACCACAGGCAGGCCTGACACTGCCCCTTCCTCCCTTTTCCCCATGCCTTACTTTGTAAATAAGAACATGTGAAATTTCTCGTCTATGGCCCCATTTAACAAGCTTGTAATTCTGTCAAACTTCAGCTGCACGGACCAAATTTCTTCACGCCGTCAGTCTTTTGTACCAGGGATAGGCATTTAGCTCTTCCTGTGCAAATGTTTCAAAAGTTGGCTTTCAAATTTCAAATTAGGGAAATGCTAACCCAAAACGTTCCTGACTAGAGCTGAGTGTTTGGAACAGCAATAAATAGGAGGCTGGGACTGGCTGGAGAAATGTGTCACAGATGGGGACTGAGAAGGTTTTGCTTCAGTCTGAGGTAGAAAACCAAGTCATAGGTGTAGGGCAACTGAGACTGGATGAAAGAAAATGAGATGAACCCTGGGGAGAAAGGAAATATGGCTGCAAGCAAGAAAAGGCTTGAATTAGGAGGCAGCTATATGAACAGGCAGGGAATGAGAAAGATATGCCAGTAATACATGAAAGAGTTGGAGCTGCGAAATTCCCTCTTTTGTTTTCATCCATGTCCTTCAGTAAGGGGTGAGGCAAGGCAGGAGAGATTTGGAACAGTTATTTCCCCTCTCCCTCGGTTCATGACTAGAAGCCACCAACTGTTCATTTCTACATCCTTTTCTCTTTCTTTCTTTTCTCTCCCTTCCAGCAGAGTAAGTCATAGATCTGCCTCCCTTAGCTTTGCTAGATTTGGTGTTGCCTGTAAAGAGTTGTTATTTGCTGCTTGAACAGGGCCTCACATTTTTTGTAAGCCCAGTACCACCATAGACAGCAAGTCTGGCCCCTGGGATACCAGGATTATACCTGTATTTCGCAAAGATTAAGTCTGACTCTCTTAAATAAAAGCCCTTTTAGGGGTGAAATATAACATCTTTTCAGATTTATATCAGGTACCTGTTCCCCCATGAGTAACTTCCTCCTCGTCTAAAGCTGAATTATCTGAATTCTGCCACCCCAGGCAAAGGTCTCATCAAAGCAGTCTTTCTCACCTGCAGTTTTATAAATTGATCATAGAGTATGGAGGGGACAAAGTGGAGTACATCTAGCGGGAGACTAGCAGGAGGCTCATGACAAAGCTGGCAAACATGGGCTTTTCAAAGAGCAGTGAGACCTTGGTGGCCAGCATTGCTGAGGATCACAGGTGTCCTGTCTTTCTCATTCAGCTCAGTCTTTACAGAGTGTAGATCAGTTAAATGTACCTACAAGGGTAAAGGAGAACCTGCATTTGCCTTTCCATTGCAGAGATCATCTCTCATTACAGTTTTTAAGCTTAGCTGCATTTCATGCACTGATAACATTTTGGAAAACTCAGTAAGCCAGTTAAAATTTAAATTAATTTCTTCAGCTCTAGTATACACATAGAATTCTGGGGGCAATATGGAAGACTCTGCATGAAGGTGTTCCTGTGTGGCAATAGGTATATTCTTGTTGCTTTACCCATAGTTGTCAGCTGCAGTCCACAATATGAAATAGTGATTCTTTCCCTCACAGCTAAAAAAACAAACCATATTTTGAATTGGTTTCAGTGAATCATAAAATCATAGAATCATAGAATAGCAGGTTTAAAGGGACCTCAGGGATCATCTGGTCCAACCTTTCATGGCAAAACCACGGTCTAGACAAGGTGGCCCAACACCCCCTTCAGCTGAAACTTAAAAGTGTCCAGTGGTGGGAAATCCACCCCTCCCCTGGGGAGATTATTTCAAGGGCTGAATGTTCTCATTTTGAAAATTTTTCCTCCAGTGTCCAGTCAGAATCTGCCTGGGAGTAACTTGTACCCATTATCCCTTGTCTTTTCCGTGTGGCTCCTTGTAAAAAGGGAGTGTCCATCTTCTCTGTAGCCACCACTGAAATACTGGAAAATGGTGATAAGGTCTCCCATGACCCTTCTTTTCTCAAGGCTGAAAAAACCCAGTTCTCTCAGCCTTTTCTCCTACAGCAGCCTTCCCAGTCCTTTGATCATCTTGGTGGCCCTTCTCTGCACCCTCGCCAGCCTCTCCACATCTTCCTTGCATAGCGGGGACCAAAACTGAACACAGGATTCCAGGTGTGGCCTGACCAGCACTGTGTGGAGTGGGATAGTGGCTTCTTTATCTCTGCTGATGATGCCTTTGTTGATGCAACCCAGCATCCTGTTGGCTGTCTTTGCCACAGCAGCACACTGCTCACTCGTGTTGTCTACCAGGAAAACATGCTTGCTGTCCATCAGAAACACCAGGTCCCTTTCCACAGAGCTGCTCCCCAGCTGGGAGATCCCAGCCTGTGCTGCACTCCTTGATTATGTTTTCCAAGGTGCAAGACCTTACGCTTGTCCTTGTTGAACTTCATAAGGTTCTTGTTAGTTCCAGCCTATCCAGGTCTTCCTGCAGGGTGGCTTTCCCTTCCAAAGTGTCCCCTTCCCCACTCAGTTTGGTGTCATCAGCCAACTTTGTCAGGGTACACTTGATCCCACCATCCAGATCACTTACGAAGATACTAAACAGTGCTGGGGCCAGTATCGATCCCTGGGGAACCCCACTTGTGACAGGTTGGCAGTTGGAAAAGGAGCTGTTGACCACCCCCCTCGGGGTGCAGCCTGTCAGGCAGTTCCCCACCCAACACATGGACCACTTGTCTAGACCATAACACACCAGCTCCTGTAGGAGGAAGCTATGGGGAACTGTGTAAAAAGCCTTAGAGAAATCCAGGTAGACAATGGCCACTGCTTGTCCCTCATCAACTAAGTGGGTTACTTTGTTGTAGATGATGATCAGATTTGTCAAGCACAGTTTGCACTTGGTGAATCTGTGCTGGCTTTTCCCAATCACGTGCTTCGTCTGACTTTTGGTAGGCCCCAGGAGGATTTGTTCCATAACTTTGCCAGGGACCGAAGTAAGACTGATGGGCTTATAATTTCCTGGATCTTCCTTTCAGCCCTTCTTGTAATGTCACCCTTGGGTGACATTAGCCTTTGTCCAGTCTTTTGGGACATCCCCTGATCTCCAGGACTTCTCAAAGATGAAAGGTCATGTTAGCTGAAATCATCACTGACAACGGTTTATTGACAAAGCTGATTATTTTGCTTGTGAAAAATTGTTTTCACAGCCCCCCAAAATTTTCTTTAAAGTCAATGCTTTGGGAAAATATTCCTATCATTCAATAAATTTTAATGTGACTATCACAGCAAGCAAATTAAAAAAATGTAAACACAACCATACTTGAAAATACTCTAAGTGAATAATAGCGTGAATGATATGACTAGACCAATTTCAAAGGAAAAATTAACATCATTGCTGTAAATAAAATGTCCTGGACGCAGTATTTCAATCTTCAGCTGCAACATGTCTATGTTACAACATGGTTTTGATATAGTAACTGTACATCAACAAACACTCATTAAGTTGATTCATTATCTTTGTTCTATATTATTGCTCAGTAGTCAAAACACTTTATAAAGTGCACTTCTATATATGCCTTTATATTTCCCAAATGTCTTTGCAGCAGACCTTCTTTAATTATGTAAGTAATGTTTGAAGTTGCTCCTAGCCTCTGGGACTTGAGTCAACAACTTGCCTCTAGTTAAGGAGGGGAAAAAAAAAGTTAAAATATTCTAGTTCTAATTTCTCTTTCCTAACCCGAGAGATAATTTTTTTTTCTTGATGAACTGCATAACAAATCCCATGTTACCACAACAAAGAAATGGAAACTTACATCTCTTTCTATAAATAAGACATGTAAGTATATATTTTTTTACTCAGCCTCACTCCCTATCACAATTCAGAGAATAGTAATGTCAGTGCTCTAGATTCCTGCTTTGGTGAGCAATATAGGTTCTTGAAATACCTCACTGGATAACTACTTGGTGTTCTGATTTTGTAGTGTTCATTTTGCGTTGATTCTCTGTCTAGCTGCACGTATCAAGAAATTGAATATTGCGAGCAAAATTTCATTATTATTTTAATAAATATTTCAAAAACCTTTATTGCAACCCCATAAAATGACATTCATCTTAACTTTAAAAATGAAAACTGGTTTCACACCTTAACTTAATGGACAGCTGATAGCACTTGGACAGGATGCAATGAATTTTATTCTGGAGGTGCTTGTCTTCCTTTATGTTCCCTAATAACTTGATTAGCTTTATGTAAACCAAAACTTCTTGATAGCTAAAGTTTGGTGAACAAACCCATGTTTCTTCCCTTACACATCATTCACTTACTGCTTTAGAAGTTTTAATAAAAACAGACTTTTTTCCTGAGCTGATACAGTTAATCTGAGCCCTGTCAAGTTAGTGCAAGCGTCTCTTAAATTCTGAAATTGGGACCAGTCATTGCTTGTACTGTGTCTTCTACTGTCCTGCCTTTATTTTGTTTGGTTTAGTTTTTCTCTTTGTAAAATGAATGCAGGTACCTTTTTGCTAAACCAATAACTAATATTAATTTTCCAAGAAACTGTGTCCAAATAGTAAGTAAGTTCTTATCATTTCTTATTAGAGGATCACCCACAAAATACCCCAAACCATTGTTCCCAAGTCACCATCTGGTATTTCTGTGCTTTGCAGTTCTTCAAATAAACTGGCAGTTAACCTCTTGCTAAAAGTCCTACTTTGTGTCTTTGTACTTACTCTTCTTGTCTGATATTTCAAGTTCACTAGGTTTTTATAGGGATTTGTGGGTGGACACATTTAGCAACTGTACTTTTTTAGTGACAAACGATATTTTCTTTCAACTCCATTGCTAAGAGATACTTCTAGGGTGTACATGTAATAATTTGTGGAGTTCACAGCTGGTGAGACAATCTAGTTATTTCTGTGTTGTGATGTAATTTTATTTTTCTTTTATTAGGCTTCTCTTGTATGATCATAATTGGAAGTAAATCAATATCGTCCCATAAAATATATAAAGCTATGCATTTTCTACTTACAGAGTTTGGGTTTTAACTGAACCAGAAATCAATATGTACCAAGCTTTATATGGTAAGCTATTGTGTCTTGGAAAAGATGTGTCTTGGAAGAATCATAAAATAAAAACATTAGAATTTGTTGCTTCTGAACAGCAGTCTTCTTGCCAGTTCACAGAGTCATCTCAGGCCCTATTTGGTATTTATTTAAGACCTCAATTGCTATTTAAAATAATTAAAAGGACATTTCATTATCCTTGTTGATTTGGTGTTGTTTAAACTTTTAATTAAGTTAATGGATTCATTACTGTATACACTCTTATTCATGTTTCTGCTTGCTATCTTAGGAACTGCTATCTTTAGATTAAAGCAGAGAGTGAAGACTTAGTAAGCTTGTATGTAAAGAAATTAAAATTTGATGATCAAAATTCCTCTACTCTATATAAATAAATCAAGGCAGTTTACTATTTCCTCTGAAAAAAAGACAGTACCTGGATACAAAAAAGATCATATTAGATTAATCCATAAAGTACATACTATTCTAGCTAGTTTTTAATTAATTAGTCTTGGATGCATTTGGATGGAAAACACTGAATTACTCTAATTCCTCTGAGAGTGTGGAACTGTCATACAAAGTGATGGCTTCTTAAGAAATTTTAGTGCTGCTCATTATATTTGAGGAGGCCAATGATTATTAATTAGATGACCACAATTTCTTTAAAGGAACAGAATTTTTCTAGAAGGCTGGAGACATTACTCTTAGGTCTAAGTACATGACTTTTTGAACCTTGCACTCAGCAGCGCTGGTATCGTTACTATCATCTCCATTCTCTGTCTCTTTCCTTTGAAGAGAAGATGAACTGTAGGCAAGTTAGTTAAGTGAACACTACACATTCTGCTTTGGTGACAGAAAATTGAGTGGAATCTGATTACTCAAAGTATAAAAATAGCCATATAAAATATAGGCTCAATCTCATGTTTGGTACTCTATATTCCATTTTAAGAATAAAAATTTGTCAGAACCATAGCTGTTACCTAAAAAAAAGTTTGAGATATTTCAATATTTTTCATGTAAATTTTAGACAAAATTAGAATCCTGCATTCTACGGAAACATTCTATGTAGGACCACTTCCCCTAAGAAAATGGTTTGAATATTTCAGAGGCACCCCCTTGCCCTACATCAGTTTTAAATTCTATGCATTTCAGGAACCTGCTGTAGTGTTTATACATATTTTGGCCCAGGGTCTATATCAGAGTCCTTTTGCTAGCAACTAGGAGGAAAAAAGACATGACCAAGATGAGCTTTTGTTCACTGGTGACTCTTTTGCAGTCTTGCAACAGGGTCTCCCAATACTGTCATGTCAAATTAATGGATATTATTGGTGTTTAAGAACAACTTCACTGCTCTGCTGACAGTGCCATCCTGACACATGAGTAGAGATATTCTTTGTCCTCTTGCATCCACTCCGCTTTCTTCAGCAGATGCAGATAAACATGTCTGAAATGAAGAAATTGTTCCTGTCTTCATAAATGTCTGAATGAGGAACTGACCTTCCTGATTCTCTGGACTGACCTGCTTTACAGGAAGAATCATAAAATTTCATGTAGTAACACCTTGCTCGGATCTATCCTGAGCCTTTACAACAGCCAGCAGACGTCTTTATATTCAGGTGGGTAACAAAGCCTCCCTGCATTGTCATTGAAATGACATCCTTTACTTTTCATCTAGCTCTATGATGGATAACCCCTTATTTCAGGAGCTCCTGTACAGTGTGCAGAAAATATATATATATGTGTGTGTAATTTTTAGAACTGACATATTAAGCAAAAATCTAGAATGCTCAAAGTTAAGAATAGAAAGGTGCTGATATTTTGATTTTTTTTTTTTTTTTACCCTGAAGATACACTTAAATGAAATGAATGTGAACATATAGGGCAGATGAGTGAACTATAAAATGTTTATCTTAAGCAATGCTACAAAATGTTTCCCTAAAACTAAGCTAACCCTCACCAGAAGAGCTTAACATCAGAACTGCTGGATAATGTAATTGCGGTAAAAAACACAAAATCATTGCTTTAGGTGTAGCTAATTGAGGAATATTTTTTTAATTCAAGTCCTTTGATTTTGACATATGATATATCCAAGTGAGAAACGTAATTTTGTTACATTTATTAACTTCAGGATTTCATGAGCATTGGTTGTGCCTCCTGCTTCTGTCATGTTCCCTCCCCTCTGAGACTCCTCTGTTTCTAAATGTTTGTGCCCACCCAAAACCCGAAATGGGAACGTAAGTTACCTGATAGTAATTCCCAAACAGCCATAGATTTGTAAGTTAAGTACTTGTTAACCAGAGTACATGTGAAACAAGAAGTAGAGATGTAAATGATACTGTATTTTTGTACTGATTCTTCCTTTTTATTTTTTATTTCCTTAAATCTTTGCTGAATATTTAAGAATAGAAAGCAATTGTGATGCTTAATTTAATCACGACTACCTTGCAACAGTTGAGTCACTGAATGTGACAGAGATAAATGTTCTAAATTCCCTAATTTTTTCTCAATAATTTTCTTAATGTAGCTGTCAAGAGGACTACTTGGGTACTTGTATTTCAGCTGATATAAGTTGCATCTCCTACTCTGTTTCATCCCCCAAACAGACCAGAGAATCAACACTCCAAATGCACAGTATGATAAATTCTATGGGTTAGACAGTAGAAACAGCAAGGACTTGGAAAACTTCAATAAAAGAAAGGAAATGATAATGCACTGCAAAATACAGAATTATTGAATCGGGTGGGAGGAAGAGGGGTAAGAGTTCCTAGCTAAATTCAAAAGAAACATTTTCTTGGGGGAATTCAAATTTCATTTTTAAACTTCTGAAGTCCTTCTTTCTGTGTAATTTATCCCGCTAGGCAAATTTGTGAGTCCATCAGGACAGATAATACTGACCTGCTCAAAAATCCTTAATGAAGTTATCTTAAAAGGAGAGAAGTAAATCTCTTCTTTCTGTAAAGCTATGAAATTTCAAACAACCTGAAAACAGACTTTTGACATAGCATAAATTTGGGGTAGACACATAAACACTTGATAAAGTTTCAAAATTTAAAACTACTGGAGCAATTAATACATCTTCTTGTTATGGGTGAGTCACAATTTCAGACATGTCATAATTATTCATGAGAACAGAAATGCAGACAGAATAAATTGATTAATCTTCGCTACTTGGAAGAAAGAGAAATCTGAAATTAATATGTAATCTGTTTAGGTTTTCTTTTTCCTTCCTTCTGCTCTAATGAAAAGAAAGTCAATACCATTTTGCCATCTGAGGAATGAACCAGCAACGTAACCAGCATTCTGTAGAGTGATTTCAGAATGTGTCTGAAGAAGAATGACTGCTACAGACTTTATTGTTTTTTATTAAAGTACGCTAGTTGGCAGATTCCAAGGTGTTTTGGGCAATGAGCCTGAAGCTCCTGTCAGAGCCTAAAGGATTTTCTGTACGTGTAATGGGTGCAAACACTGGCAATAGCTAAAATGCTGGTGTGTTATCAACACTGTTTTGGTCAAAAATCCAAAACACAGCATCACGCGGGGTGCAATGAAGAAAATTAACTCACTCTTATCCAGGCCCAGTACAGTATATTTTTGTATTAATATTACTGTGATGTCAGAAACTCAGTTTAATTTTGATCTTTAACGCTATAAAAGAAAAAGACTTCTGGAAGTAAGAAGCCATAGTTTTGGGAACAGAGCTTCTTCAACATTCAATTTGTGTTTGCTCCTTGCTTTGCGTCAGTCTCATATGAATCGTCACAAGAAATTAAATTACTTTTTTACATGTGAAAGTAGGATATTGAATTTCAGTTCTCACTTCTGTGTTTGAAAATGAGTGAAAGTTTAGACAGATTATTATTAGAGAAAGGGCTGAAAATGCTGGGAGAAGAGTCCTGCATGACTAAACTGCAGAGTGTATGTGCAGGTCCTCACCTGTGTCCATGAGGTATTTAACCTCATGAAGTTCAACAAGGCCAAGTGCAAAGTCCTGCACGTGGGTCAGGACAATCCCAAGCACGAATCCAGGCTGGGTGGAGAATGGATCGAGAGCAGCTGTGAGGAGAGGGACTTGGGGGTGTTGATAGATGAGAAGCTCACCATGAGCTGGCAATGTGCGCTCACAGCCCAGAAACCCCCCCCCCACATCCTGGGCTGCATCCCCACAGCTCGGGGGGAACCCCACCTGGAATATTGTGTTCAACTCTGGAACCCTCAGCACAGGAAAGATGTGGACCCGTTGAAAAGTTGCTGTTCATGAGAATATTGTAAGGTTAGTATATATATAAAAAAACTTCTTATGTTATTCAGACTATGGTTATCTTTTCTTTCATTTCTGAGTTGCACGGAAGACTAGTCTGAGGCTTCGAAGTTCGGGTATTTATTAAGTCTAGAAAGAGTCTTCAGAAAATAAGTTTTTCCTTTCTTTACCAGAGAAGCCATAAATAGTACACTTACTTCCCAAAAAAAACCTAGTCTCTCAGGAATGACCCAGATCTTTCGCTTCTGAATGTAATAAAAAGTGTTTTGTGGTTGGGTTTTTTTTGAGATAGAACACTCCCTGAGGGCTGCAGAAGTCTTCTGAACAAATCCTGGGGATTTACCTCTCTGAAGGTTTTGTACCTATTAATGGCACAACAGAAGCTCATTGTCTCCGTTTCTTTTCACTCCTCTGCCTTTGTACTGTCCTGTTGTTTCAAGTCCTGTCTCCCCAGTGTGTGCCCTCCAGCAGCAGAACCACAGACACTACGGAACTGGTGTGCTTCCTGGTGAAGAAGTTGTCCTCAGGCATTTTGTAGAGCTGAGGGAGCTTTATTCCCAGCAAGCACCGTCCAGAATGGATTTTTTACTGCTTTGGGGATTCCTCAATAGCGAGTTCCTTTCAGACTTTGGGAGATTTTTCTCAATTTACTATTTCTTCTGTTGATTCAAAACAGAGTAGTCTGCATTTCAGTTTCTGCTCAAAGGGGAGTTTTGTGTATTTTTATTGGCAGCAGAATCCAACCTTTATAAGACAGACAGGTTGCTGTGGTACTTCATAGTTTTTGCTCTTTACCTGACTCGATATTGGAATGTTTGTTGTATTAACCAATTTATTGTAAACTAGATCATATCCCTATTATTCAAAATACGGCAAAGCACTGAATTTGTCAGCATGATTTTGATCTACTGTTTACTACTGTTGTAAAATAGCTGAATTTCATGCAAGTGGCTGAGCAGAGTTTTACTTCCACAGTATGAAATTAGGCTTCAGTGCTTAAACTGGCACTTCTGCTCAGACTGTTTCCTTCTATTTTCATGGCTTCATATGCCTTCTTATTTCTTTGGTTAACTAAAATTATAATGCACACAGTAGAAGTTAAGAATTGAAATTCAAATTGCAAATCTTCCCTTCTCCAAGCATTTTCCCTTACCCTTGCATCCTCTCTTAGCACAAAGTTTTTAATGTATTTTTTCCGTTAGTGCCCTTTTAGCACTGAGTGTTCTTTCCTACCTTGAGGAAAAATCCTGTCCTTTTTTGTGACCCTTGAAGACTCTGAACACCATATATCTATCATTTCTTTATTTTGCGGACAAGAATGCAGGTAGCTGGAAACTACAGAAAAATCTGTGCTGAATGTGGTGTCTCGATGCAAACTGGGACTTCAGTGAGATGTGGTGGTAGGTTTGCGGCTACTTTCTTTGACAGAAGACACAGAGGATTAACATTCAGAATAGCAGAGAAGTGTTTGGAAAAGGAATGTGCTTGCTTTGGGAAATGTAGGTAGCTAATTAATGGCAGCAAAACTTGGATAACTCCTCAAAAACACAGCCCATGAAGGTGCCTCCCTAAGCAAACAGTTTTCAAGAGTCAATATGAAACAAAAGAGTGGGGCTGTAAGGGAAGCCAAGACTACAAGATGCTCAAGATCATGGTAGCAGTCTTAAATGAACTATTTTTATTACTTAACTGAATTTGACAAAGAACTGCAAGCTGTAACCTGTTGTTACAAACTTGGACAGATCACTAGATAATTACTCACCATTCACTGGGTTTCTTTTCACTCCCTCCCAAAAATGATGAGCAGGGCGGCCATCCAGAAGGACCTAAACAAGCTAGAAGAATAGGCCAACAATAATCTCATTAAGTTCAACAAGGACAGGTGCAGAAGTCCAGTGTCCGGGAACGAAGAGCCCCTTGCAGTGGTACAGCCTGAGGACCACCACACCGGAGACCTGCTCTGTGCAGAAGACATTGAGGTCCTCGTGGGCAGTGACCGGAATGTGAGCCTGCGGCGTGCACTGGCTGCAGAGAAGGTCAGCAACCTCCTGGGCTGCATAAGCATAGTCAGTAACTGGAGGGGATGGGTTATCCACTGTTACATGGTGTTTGTTAGAAGCACACATCTGGCATAACGTATCCAGCTTGGGGCCCTCCAATATAAAAGAGACGTGAAATGGGAGTCAGTTCAGCAAGGGGTGTTGGGATAGTTGGGGACTTGAGGGTTTGCTATGAAGAGAGGCAGAGGGATGGGGACTTGCTCAGCTCAGAGAAGAGTTGGCTTTGGGGCTACCTAACAGCAGCCCCCTAGTACTTATGAAGAGATTATCACGAAGATGGAGTCAGGATCTTCACTGTGGGAGGATGAGAACCAACATATGAGACATAAAGTAAAACAAGGCAGGAGAAACTTTTTCACCATGAGGATAGTCACACAGTGGAGCAGGGTGCGTAGAGAGTTTGTGCTGTCCCTATTCTTGGAGGTTTTCAAGATCAGACTGGATAAAGCCTGAGCATCCTAACTCTTCCTGTAGCTGGCCCTGCCTTGAGCAAGTTGTTGAATAACAAACCTCCTGAGGTCCCTTCCAACCTGTACTAGCCTATGATCATATGGTTTTCCTTTAAATCAGATCAGGACAAACGAACTGCAGAGCAATATCAAAGGACAAGAAATGTCTTAATGACATTTTTAATATCACATAAAATCTCATAAGTCCTGAATTTTAAAATAGGAAGAGGCACTCATCGCTCTAGTAGAGATCACAGAATCATAGAATCACAGAATCATAGAATGGTTTAGGTTGGAAGGGACCTTAAATAACATCTAGTTCCAACCCTCCTGCCATGGGCAGGGACACCTCCCACTAGACCAGGTTGCTCCAAGCTCCATCCAACCTGGCCTTGGACACCTCCAGGGATGGGGCAGCCACAGCTTCTGTGGGCAACCTGGGCCAGGGTCTCACCACCCTCACTGTAAAAAATTTCTTCCTAATGTCTAATCTAAATCTCCCCTCTTTCAATTTAAAACTATTACCTCTCATCCTATCACTACACTCCCTGATAAAGATGATAAAAGACATTGTAGAATGACTTTATAAACAAAAAATAATTTAAGATTTAAAATTCTAAAACAAAAAAAATCATTATAGGCAAAAGCACTATGTCTACTACTTTGAATTCACTAATTTTTTTCTGAAACTGTCAGTATCAAAAGCTCATTAGACCTTTCATTAAAAAAAAATTCTCATTGGACTTATTCCAACATTTTTACTTTTTTGCTGAAGTTTTTGTGGTAGAAATTTTGAAATACCTAGTTAAGGCTTAGTTATCAACACCCTATCCATTTATAGGAGAGAAAATAACTTTTGAACAAGAATGAGCCATGTCATACCCTGCTTTCATCTGCTTTGCTAGTGCAGGTGAGAGTCTTGACTGTCTTTCTTGCCTGTGATATCAGACCACAGCAGCTTTTAAGCTGCTCCCTGATCCTTGGTGGTATGTGCTGTTTCACTTTATTGTTCGTTTGAAAGCTGGGCTCGATAGGTGGCTGGGTAAATGATAGATCAGCTCAGATGCTGCAGTACTGTCTCAGATTCTGCCTGGCATAAGCCTGGCATGCTGGGCAAAGATCTCATCAGATGCTGTGTTAATTTAGCTTTTATTAGTGAATGTCGGTGTGCATCTGGCTGAATATCGTGTCTAAATACTTACCATATGCTGAGCTCTGTGTAATAGAATACTGTTGTAACAGGATGAATATTCCATCTTTCTACTGGAAAAGTAGTGGGTTTTTTTAATGTTGAAAAAAACCTCAAGGAATCCTGTTGTATAACAGATAATGTTATCTGATGGTTTTGCTTATTCCTTGCCATAATCACCACAGTTTCTCAGATTATTATCTGGTTTAGCTACTAAAGCTTGGCTTTTGGGTTACTTAAAGTTTTTAACATTTTATAAAATGTAACACCAAATAGAAGACTTAAGAGAACAGGAAGAAATAATTTATTTGCCCAACTAATTTTCTGTAGTGAATTAGATGATCTGGTAGTGTATATATCTTAATAAACCCTGTGAAAAGGTGGTGACTGTCACAAAAATCATAAATTGAATGCGGATAAAATCACTTTATCTTCAAGTGTCCGAAAATATCCAGACAATTTGGTTATTTTGGTTTTAGTGTTGTAGAATAATTATATAACATGCTGGACTTTAATCTTTCCTAAAAAGTGGAATGGCACGGTGAAGATTTCATCTATGAGGACACCCAAATGTCACTTTAAAAACATGTGTGACATGTAAATTATAGGTAGCAACCAGAACTGTCAGCAATTCTTAGGGTGAAAACTTGAAAGCAGATTTCTTAAAAATAGACCACTTTTATGAACAAAATACAACAAAACAAAACAGTTGATTCAACGTTCTTTGTCTTTCACCCTCTCCCATGGTTTTTATTTTTCAGTGGGAGGAGAAAAAGAGAAAAAGTGCTTGCATGTGCATCCGTGTGTGTAAGAAATGAGGGGAAGAGAGGGTGTTTTGAGACCAAATTTTGAGGGTTTTTTTACCACTACTGCAAACAGAAGTGCCTTAAATTTTTTTTTTTTTTTTTTTTTTTTTACATGGAGGTACAAAGACTAATTTTTAAATAGCTGAGTATCCTTTAATTTTCAAACAACAATACCTGACTTGCTCTTACAATACTTCCACCTTGGACATGAAAGGCTGCTAGCGCATGCACAGTCTAGAGTACAAGAAGTTCTGGTTTACGTAAGCTGAAAATGGTGCTCCTCTGCAGGGAAGTGCAAGGAAGGCTTATTCCACGCTGTGCAGCTGCGCTAATAAGGGAAAATATTCCTCCTGGAGATGAGTATAAATACCAACACATGCTGTGTGACTATTGAATGACTTGAAAAATCCTTTTGCTTCATCTTGGCTGAAGTCAATGGGATTGCACCAATGTCTGAGTGAAGAATTTCCATGTGACATCCCTTGCCCCATACCCGGTATTCACCATTCTGCAGAGATCAGAGTCTCTTTTGATATAAGCAGTGACTGATTTTCTGTGAAAATATAAAGGGAAAACTTGGTAATGCTTTTCCTTGCCTCCTCTCTGCCCCATTCCCCTCGATGATGAAAGAGTGCCTGAGGAACAGAGTTGGAAGGGCTGGAAAACAGCAGAGATTTGCCCCAGGCTGGACTTGTCTTGAATCTGGTGTTCTAGACTGTGTCATGGTGGGGAAATCACTGAGGACAACTTGGCTGACATCCTTAGATGTGGTCTTCTTAATGCCCTAGAACCTTCAGCTTAAAGCATTATTAGAGTTACATTCTATTCTAAAGAATAATGAATGTGATAAATAGGCTGTATTACACCTCTTATTAATGGTGTTCACAATTCTGTTTAGGAACATCTGACACCAAAATCATTTAGCATGAGACAAGGATATAAATAAATTACTTATTTAACATTGTTTATATAACATTAACATTTATTTATTAACATTACTTCTATGTTTCTCAGGCAAATCTGAAACAGAAACTTTCCCCATGGCCAGACTCACTACCTTTTTGGTGTGTCAGAATTCTCTGGGAATTAGATTTTTTTAAAAGTAGTCAATTTTTCTTTTATTGCCTTTGAAAGAATTTGGGAGTCAAATGACAAAATAAACGCAGAGGATGCCCAATCAGGGTAAGAGAGGCTGTTCCATAAGCCAGCTATGTACCTGGAAGCAGGACACTGTCACTTGGCTGTATGGCTTTCGCTCTCAAATTTGGATTTGCCCTTGCTCTGTTGGAGACACANAAAAAAAAAAAAAGTAGATTTTTACACCAAAATCATTTAGCATGAGACAAGGATATAAATAAATTACTTATTTAACATTGTTTATATAACATTAACATTTATTTATTAACATTACTTCTATGTTTCTCAGGCAAATCTGAAACAGAAACTTTCCCCATGGCCAGACTCACTACCTTTTTGGTGTGTCAGAATTCTCTGGGAATTAGATTTTTTTAAAAGTAGTCAATTTTTCTTTTATTGCCTTTGAAAGAATTTGGGAGTCAAATGACAAAATAAACGCAGAGGATGCCCAATCAGGGTAAGAGAGGCTGTTCCATAAGCCAGCTATGTACCTGGAAGCAGGACACTGTCACTTGGCTGTATGGCTTTCGCTCTCAAATTTGGATTTGCCCTTGCTCTGTTGGAGACACATGGGGTTTTTTTAATAGAGCTCATTAGATTAGTTTCAAGTGAATTATTAAGTCTGGGCCTACTCTT
This sequence comes from Chionis minor, assembly GCA_013398295.1. NCBI lineage: Eukaryota > Metazoa > Chordata > Aves > Charadriiformes > Chionidae > Chionis > Chionis minor. The sequence goes on along the minus strand of VZSF01010259.1, from coordinate 457,570 downwards.
GTATGTTATTAATGATTAAGATGTGGATTGAATTCTCCTTGCTGACAGGTTGTTTTCTGTCTCCAGTCTCTAGGCATGTGACTATACCTGTTCCGACTACAAGAGGTGTTTCACGCGGTGAAACTTGGTGATTACGTTATCAGGTGAGACTGGGAAGGAATGTGCCCATGAACTACCCCAACCAAGGCTGCTACGGAGAGCTAAGTAACCTTTTCTTTAGAGAACTGCTGCTCTGGGAGCTATTTTGTTTCTGACAGTCAGCAGAAATTCCTTACTGGAACCAAGAGACTTAACGAAAGCTTAATGAATGATAGAATTTTTTTTCCTGTGAAAATTTCTGGTCCTGGAAAACTGGCAGTTTCTAAAAGAAAGTCATATTGCAAATGTCTTGGTAAATGCTCTACATTGATACCTTTAGACATGCTTTCCATGCTTATTATTTTGTGGCTGGTCCATGATGTGGGGTTTTTTTTAACACATTATCTGAAATTTTGATGGCTTTTTCTTATTACACTTAATTTCAACAGAAAACTTAAATGAGTGCTTCTGGTCTACGTTGAAGGCAGGCAGAGTGTAAGGTGTTTTGAGAGGACATGAATTTGTTCTGCTGTTTAGATATAGGAGGAGCAAAGAAGAAAGACTACCGTTTTCCCAAAGTCAGAGGTAAAAAGGAACAAATAAAAAGTCCCCATCATCAACTACAATCCATTTTTGGTTTAAATCATTCTTATTAGGTCTGTCCACCAATTTTTCTCTCTGCTCCACCTGTCATATTTCTCCCTTGTGTTTCTTTTCTATATACCACTACCCGCTCACCCATTTCCTTTTTTGATAAGCCTTTGGTTGTGATACAGCTCACAAAGGCACTGAGCTCCAGTAGACAGGAAAGCTTCACGATCCACAGCTTAGACATAGTTTTTTAAACAGTTTTCACCAATTGGCATAGCAGTGAGAGAGGCCTGTTTCCATGGTGTGTGACACATATCTCCATCAATAAGAAAGAAAGAGACGATGGCTTTTTCATGGATCAGTAGGTCAGCTTCCTAGTGTGCTAACTTGGGATGCCCAAGAGGCACCCGAATGGAATTTTTTTTTTTTTCTGTGTTTCTTTCATAGAAAATGTATCTTATACTCTTTACAATCAACATTATGTGCTAACATTTAGATTTACAAGAATTTAAATTCAACTTTTGAAAGAGCAGGAGATGGAATAAAGCTAGGAGATGTTGGGAAATAGCATTATTCAGGAAGTGAACTGAGAGCATTCCCACGGTGGAGCACAGGTGTCTGCAGGAGTAGCCAGCTTGAGGCAGCAGGTATGCTCATCTAGAAATGTCAAGGACACTAAGCTACCTAACTCCAATTTTTTCTTCATCATTGAAATTATTTTTTCTTACACTCTTTAAAAACAGACAAATTTATTTCTGTAGAAATAATAACTGAACCAGAATAGAGATCTGGGCTTGGTACTCTGCATTATGAAACAAAAGTTGATCCTTCTCCTGGTCTTCTCTTCCACACTCCACACACACCTCACCATCACAACATCAGACCTGGCTGTACCAGCGTATTTAACTCAAAAGGAGAATATTTGTTGCTTGCGGAATTCTTCTGTCACCAAGTTCATCCACATCATACACTCCTGAGCTCAGGTGGATGCTTCACTTGCAGCGTACAGTTTGATAACCTTGTTCCTTTGAATGCTCTGCTCTGTTCATCTCTCCAGAAGTGCTAATTAAAAGGAAATTTTTCCTGCCCATGCTGATAAACTGTAAAATAACTTCTGTTAGTTTTGATACTTTTGTTATCTTATTGTTTTTATAAAACATTCAGGATTCAATTCCTCTAGTCTTGGATTAGGGAGAGACAGCGGCAACTCTTTTTATGTTTGAAAAAGATTAATACATTTTAGTTTGATTTCTCACAATGCACTGTTTGACATTTGCAGTCACTCTTTTTACTTTCCCCGCCCCCCCAGAAACCATATAGGGAGTACAGTTTTGGAAAAAATCTATCTCTAAGAGGCAGTGGCCTGGAGTCTCTGAAGTCAGTGGGATACAAAGCACCTGCAGACATCCCTTCAGATGGATGTGGTAGATTCAAAAGTGCTCCCCTCCTAAAAGACTACGTTCCCTGCTGCCTGTTGAACTACTTATCTCAAACATTTATATCCCATATACGTTTATTAGAAATACAACCCTTAAAACTAAAGACAAACGTGGTAATGGTGCCTAGACCATGAAGCAAAAAACTTAGCTCATAGTGAAACTTATAGTGAAAAAAACAATATTCTTTTCAAAACAGACGTTCCTACACCAGTCCGAGTCGTTGGATGTGAGTATGAGTTGGTTGTAGAAGCCAAGTAGGTCAGACTCAGGATGGTTTGAATTTCCTGAGGCTTCCAGCTACTGGGGTATTCAGTTCTAGCATTTGCTTTAACGGTGGAGCTCAGTGCACATGAGAGCAAGTTGGTCTGCACATACGTAACAGCTCGTTGAGCAGGTATTACAGACCCTTTGCGATCTGGGCTGCTGTAAATCAGAGAACTCCCATTCAAAGCAAAAAAATCAATTTTCTCCTGGAAAAATCAGTTGAGCTAGTTGCTCTGATTAATTGCTGTTTACTCTGTGTGACTCCAAAGCCTGTTTATACTGCACAGGAAAGAGTTCATAAAGATGAAGAACATCTTTAGAATGGCCATTTGTATTACTATTTGTAAATGAGTAAATGTTAGAAGGAAGGTGGATGTTATTTTCTCCTGGTTTCTTTTAGATCTCAGGTGAAGTAAATGAATCTTAATTTGAAACAAATTTTTAAAAAACCCACAAACATTCTTGCCTGATGGAGACAGATAATCTGTTATTTCAGCGTAATAAAGAGTGTTCAAGTGCAGTGATATGCAGCACTTGATCTAGAGGATGTACTAATACACCCAGGAGCTTTTCTGCATGCAGGGGCAGTACTGGTTTTGTAGCTCCATACCTAGGCAGAGTGGAAATGCTTATTTTTTAAGCATATTTTAAGTATATTTAAGCAACTGTGCTTAAAAGGGAAGGGGTGCAGGGCTGAAGCTCTGTTTCCTGTAATCCATGTGACCAAAGGTGGAATTTATCCCTTTTGAATGATAAAGAAGCTTCTTTTCCTATTTGTTCCTTGCAGTAGACTGCTGCCTGTATAATTTTTTGAATGCAACTACATGTATTCTTAGCTATGGGAATCTATTCCTAGGATGAGGGTCAGGGGCTTTTTACTAGTTTGTGGGTTTTTTTCCTGGTAATAGTTTTAATCCAATATTTTATATTCCTTCATGATAGCCTGCATTCTTGCTAGCATTTTAAAACGATACATTTGTATAGTTCATTTGGGAAAACAAGGGTCAGATCAAATTGTCATTCCCTCTTTGGTATGACAGCCTGCCATTCTGGGATTAAACCCTTCATCTAGACAGTTGCATGTTGAACAAAATCTGCACGCTTCAATTTACATCTTAGAAACACCAACAATGGTATCCTAGAAATTGGGAGGAATAAGAGAATAATTCACAAAAGAAAATTACATGAGTCTCCTCTTTGTGTTAATATACTGAACAAAAGAGGGTTGCATCTCACTTGTTTAAATTATATGTGTGTGAATGAGAATGAAGAATTGTTTCTACTTTAAGCCTGTAGTGTTTCTGGCATGCATGAAACAGCATAACATTTTAATTAAGCTATCCACAAAATTTCAACTTAAAAGTGTCCTTTAGGAGGTAATAGTTGTCCAAAATAAAAGAACAATTCTGGGGACACTACAAAAAACCATTAGCACTGAAAGAGGAAAATTTAAGTCAACTGTATGTCCGAACCGTCAGTAGATATAATCCCGAATGTGCCCTTGTGAATTCTGAAGCAGGTGAGAGAGATTGACTGACATTTTTCATGTTTACGGTGGCTCATGATGATCTATTAATGTCAACAGAAGATCTGACATTGGCTTCCTTGGGGCCAAGATTTCAGCTCAGATATATTTGTTGGGAGTTGGAGATCATAAATTACAAGTAAGAAGAGCTAGAATATGTCTCCATTTAGGACAGGTTATTTTTTCTATACATTTTCTAGCCTTTTAACTAAATCACATTAGCAAGACTGAAATGGGCATCCCACATAACCTGTGTTTTGGGAGGACATTCTGTGAAATCCACTGTATCAGAAGAAACAAAAATCAAAAGTTGTCCTTCTGAGACCTGTATGTAGGCACCTATTTTTACTCATGGTATCTCAAGACTGATGGTAATAATTGGGATCTGTGGATTTATCCATGTTACTGCAATAGTACAAAACCCCCACACATGGTAATTACTAGCAAGTCACAGGAAAAATACTCTTAATGCTGTTCCTGCCAGGCAGCTTATATGTCCTCTTTAGATTTGGATTCAATGAGAACAGCAACCAAATCTGTTATTATGCTGATTTGGATTCAATGAGAACAGCAACCAAATCTATTATTATGCTGTTTCCTTAACAGATCTCACAATGCTTTAAAAAAGAGATTGATAATATTTTCCAGATGGGAAAGCTGAGGGGGAGTCCAGTGAAATGATTTTCAAAGTGCATTCAGCTGCCAAAGGAGACAGTTGGAAATTTAGATTTGGTGTAGAGCATCTGAATCTCAATTCAGATTATTGACAATTATCCCCAACTCTTTCTAACAAAACATCTGCTTCTCTCTTTGGTTTTTGGCTTTGAGGTTTTTGTTTGTTTGGGGATTTTGTGCTCAATATCTTCTGGCACCTCATAAACGTTGACAGATTCTTAACTTTGCAGATTCTATCAGAATATGAATTTCTGTACTTCTTACTTTACAGAGAGGATCAGATCTTGAAAAGCACTTAGGTGCTTAATTCCCAGAAAATTGACTATGAGATTTAACCAAGCTTCCACAATAAGGCTATGTCTAAGCCAGGCATTGAATCTAGCTCTCCTGAGCCCAACACAGTGCCCTGGGGCCAAGCAGAGATGCAACACGATGTGACATGTTATATCTTTACTACACAACGTTGTGAAAGGGAGAATCAGAATCATTTCTTGGTTCATGCCTGACTTGAATTCATGCAGCTGACATTTATTATTGGTAATTCAAAGCAACCCACATTCACAATTATAAAGCTGTTTTGTGAATCGTAGGCAAAGACTTTTCAGCCTGGATCCCTTAGTCTGAACTATCCTTCCAGTTCCCGCATAAAGAGCAGAGCGTAAGAATAATCCAAGAATTTTGACCTTTACAAGACCGATAGTGAGGTGTTATTTAAATATTAGTGTAATTGTTTATTTTTTATTGAATAATTAAGTAAAAACCTCCTTCTAAATCCCTTGAGGCTTCAGAGGTCAGGCCTCTGCTTTTTGGCCCCAAGTTCTATGGCTAAGGGGGCACAATTCACGTATAGTCCTTGTAGAAAAAACAAGGTTTTCTGTGGTGGGGGTTTTTTCTGTTTTTTTTTTGTTTTGTTTTGTTTTTGCTAAGTCACAGGGACTGATTCACTTCTGTTATATTTTTTTCACAGTGCTTTCAGAGGAAACCTTTTGCAAAGTTAACCCCTCTTACTCCGCTACAAGAGCCAAATTTGGCTTCAAACTTCATAAAGGTTTATGAACCTATGAAAATAAATACAAAATCTCATTTTGTTCTTTTAATACTTCTGAAGAACCCCTTAAGAAAGCTCAAGGCTTTTTTTTTTTTAAACAGGCCCCCTCCACTTAGTCATTCTGAGGTGGCTCAGAGTGCTGGAGAAAGGTAGCTGTTACATCAAATAAATTCTGTAAGTCTCACACGTACCACTCTATAGCGTTTTCAGACAATAAAGGCAGAAAAATAAATCTTGTTACATTAAGCCACAGTCCTTATTTTACATCTAATGCTTCTCCATTTGAAGACATAAATACATCATTGAAAGCCCAAACTTCACATTTAAGACAGTATTACCGAGAGTAACTCACACATGTCATTTGAAATGATTGATCTTGAAAATATCATAATGCAATTAGCAGCTGTAGTGAGAAAGCCATGAGCTTAGACAAACAAAACAACCAGATGGTGCTCACAGCTCTGCATATTCAATCAACAGTTTTCATATCTTATCATAAACTGTATTCTCTGGCGCAAAGGGACCCAAAACTGAATCTTGACCAGCTTATGTGTCAGTATGCATTGTCAGGATCTACTGTTGTATCTCGCACACATTCTCATTAAACAAATTTACAATATCACAGATCTACTCAAAGGTAAAGCACAAGAGTTAGAATCATAGAATCACCTGGGTTGGAAGAGACCTAGAATATCATAGAGTCCAGCCATGCCAAGACCACCACTAACCCATGTCCCTCAGCACCACGTCTGCCCAGCTTTTAAATACCTCCAGGGATGGTGACTCCAATGCTTCCCTGGGAAGACTGTTCCAATGCTTAACAACCCTTTTGGTGAAGAAATTTTTCCTTATATCCAATCTAAACCTCCCCTGGTGCAACTGGAGGCCATTTCCTCTTGTCCTATCACCCGTTCCTGACTGTTCCTTGGGAGAAGAGACTGACCTCCCTGGCTACACCGTCCTCTCAGGCAGTTGTAGAGAGCAAGAAGGTCTCCCCTCAGCTTCCTTTTCTCCAGGCTGAACAGCCCCAGTTCCCTCAGCCGCTCCTCAGGAGACTTGTGCTCCAGACCCCTCACTAGCTCCATTGCCCTTCTCTGGACACGCTCCAGCCCCTCAATGTCTTTCTTGAAGTGAGGGGCCCAAAACTGAACACAATATTCAAAGTGGGGCCTCACCAGTCACCAGGACAGGGGGACAATCACTGTCCTAGTTCTGCTGGCCACACTATTCCTGGTACAGGCCAGGATGCTGTTGACCTCCTTGGCCACCTGGGCACACTGCTGAACCACCACTAACAAAAAGGAAGGAAAGAGCAAACAGTTCTTTCTTTTGCTTTACATTAACTATGGGAAACCAACAGGCACTGCTAAACAATGACCTAAAAATCTCTGCTGGACCCAACTGCAATACTGTCTGCAGATGTGAAGGGTGCATTGGTGCAGACATTCAAAGCGTTGCATTCTTTCAGCAGCTCAAGGGCCTATAAATTTAAAAGCAGCCATATAATCTCTTGCTCTTATCATGCGTTTTCCATTCTTATATCACTATTTCTTCTGTGCTAATACTTTGAAATGCTTCACTGTGTCACCAGCTGTGTTGTTTGTAGTCTGGAATAACATTCTTTGCTTGATTAACACAATTTAATTTAATTAGCTATATAGAGTAATTTTAGTCCGTATGTGGAAAATCCTGAAATGTTTTGTTTTAAAATTCTATGTCTTTACTTGTCTATAGACACTATCTGGCAAACATGTTTCTTGTACTAAAAGGCAGAGTACTGGTGCGTAGAGCCTCAGATGAACCTGCTTAAGATAATCTAAGGTGAGACTGAGTCCCTTATTATAGCTATTTTTGAGGGCGAACAAGGGGCTGTGGATTTCTTTTATGATTGAGCAAGGGCTATGAGAACAAACCAGACTTTTAGCTACTACTTCTTGTCATAAAAGGAAAAAAAAAAAGCCAGTAATTCATAGATGTGCAGGCATGCATACGTAAATACTAAATTCCAAAGTTACAGTCCGATGGCTGATTCACCTTTAAAGATGACATTAGGAGACAGGTACTAGAGAGGTCCTAACACAAGATTAAAATAGTCTGCAGTGCTTCCTTTTGCACCAAATGTAAGTACAAGTATACTGTCAGAGTGTATAAATCTGACCAACTGCATAAACTGTTTGTACAGGCTGCCAACGACTCATTTTTTCAAGATTTAGGTGCAATTAACAATCTAATCTTGAGCTATTATAATATGTAATACTGAAAACTGAAATGCAAACGAGTCACTAAGCATATAAGCATGTGATTGAGGGTGATTTATTTGATAAGTCCTTTCAAAAAGCTTTGGAAAAGACTACTAACCAAAAACTTTTAAAGGCATTAAAACTGACAAGAAATAACAGTGCTGGATTTCTCACTAGGTACCAACGGGTAAGAAACAAAGACATGGATTGAATTGGTGGTTTTCACAATGGAGGGATTTTACCAGTGAAATGACACAAGAATCTGAGCAGGGGTCTGCGTCATGCAATAATCTTGATATCATGATTTACACCATTTCAGGTAAGGTTCCATAATTTCCAGGTAACAACAAATTGCTCAGGGTTCAAGCAGTTGCAAAACAGTCTTGAAAAGCTCAAGAGAATGAACGAGAAATTTCAGTTGAAATTGAAAGATGGCAAATGCCCAGGAGGCTGGGTGGAAGAGGTAAACCATCAGGAACTGTGGTTAGTTGTCTGAGAACATCAATTTGGTGTGTAGAAGCAGTCCAAAAAGCACATGGGAATTATCTGTAAAGAACAGAATGCAAAACAGAAGAGGTGAGTATGACACTGTGAATTCATAATGCTTTCATAGCTTGAATGCTAAATGAATTTTTGGGCATCCTTTCTCAAAAAAAAAAAAAAAAAAGATGCAGTAGAACTAGGTAAGGAACAGGGAATTTTAAGGATGGCCAGAAATAGAGAAAAACTTCCACATAAAGTAAGCTGGACTAAGACACACAGGCTTCAAAGGGGATGAATGCAGAAAGAACATGATACAGATTTATATAATTTTGTACCATGTGAAGAAAATCAGTAGGGAATTATCTATTTGTCTGCTTGTAGCACAGGAGCTTGAAGCTGGCAAAGAGCAGAAGGTTTAAAAGGGAAAGCAGCATGACGCAATGCAAACGGGGAAGTTGTCTGACCAGTAATTACCCAGTTTATACAGGTCAAAATTATAAAAAAGTGAATAAATACATGTGTCAGCAGGGAGGATGGCTCACAAAGTACCTGAACTGTGATTGTCATAATTTGAGGAGAAGGGGGAAAGTATGGAAGAGAAGAATCTCAGTGCATGTCCAGTTTCTCATACTGTTTTCCTAAAACTTCTGCTGTTACTCACTTTCAGAGGGAGGATACAAGGTTAGCTTTTAGTCTGGGGGCTCAGACTGATGCTTGTTATGTAGATGAGTCATTGAGGTTCCCAAAATCAAATCTCTTTGCCTGAAGTTCCTCAGTAAACTTCAACTCTACACTAAAAAAGTGTGTAAATACTTATGGGGTTTAAACACACACTTATTTTTTTCTTAAAAATAAACATATGGTGATCTCAGGGCTAGGAGGTGGGTTCTATTACATCTTGTATCACCCAGGGAGCAGGGTTTTACTGGGGGACAGCTAGGATTTCAACACAGCTCCTCTAACTTGCCACCAACTACCCTACTGTGAAAGAACAGTTCCATTAATTGGTTTGGTCTTGTAGCATTCTTGAAATATCCCTTTAGGGATATTTCTTCCAAAAGAAAGCTTTAGCACACACAATGTTAGAAAACTCATAAAGTTGGATTTTTTTTAAAAAAGATCTGTTAATGTAGTGTTCAAGAATTACAGTGGTTTGTTAGTGAAATAGCTTTCTTCAGACTTATCCAAAATTTTCTGGTGAGTTTTGTGACTGAAATTATTTGTGTGTACAGTTGCATATTGTCAGTAATGATCTATGCTGTGGGCACAGGCTCCTGAATCAGTTTACCTGCAAATACTTCCTTCATCTTTAGAACGTGAATTTGCAAACCCTGCTCAAAAGGGTTGTGCAACATTTGGTCTCATGTTCTTCCATCTCCAAAATGACTGAATGTAAATGGAATTTCAAAAGAGCTTCATATTTTTTGGTGTCTTCTCAGGTTAGACTGGGATTACAAAAGCTCATACTGAATTGTTTTTACACCAGCAGGTTATCTTCTGAGCTCAGTTTCTAAAATTTATTTGTTAGATTATTGTAAAACAAATTCAGACAGAGAATAGTCATCTCATATAAAAAACCTGAAACAATTGTTTGCTTTTGACATTTCAGCCTGTTTTATCCTGCCATGTTTACAGTGTTTTGTAGAACATGAGGTCAGGCTAGCCACCAGGCTTGGTGACAAGCCCTCCCGTGATCCTGGGTAAGTGACTAGTGCTCCCATCTTCAATGTATCACATATCTAATTTACATGCACACATGTCGGGCATTTAAGTACATTATCTTTGTTGTTCACCTTTGCATTTTATGATTAAAATTTAATTGGTCGAGGGGAGGAGAACGAGGGCTCCACCACTCTTAATCCTAATACTCAGATACTTACAAGAAGAGAAGGGACAACCATGGGTGGGATGTCTTTGTCTCTGACTTATTTCCATGAATATATCAGTCAAAGGACAAGTTATTAGAGGTTTTGAACATGGTGACCATTTGGATCTAAGTGTATGCTTTGTACATACAAGCAAACTATCACAGGAATTCCACTACTGAGTCAAGTGTTAACTTAGCTTAAGGATAAATCACAGTTCTTAGTGGATAAATCAGAGGTTTGTAGATTGCTGTGAAAGGGCTTTTAGTAAGTGGTTCTGGAGAGTTAATTTCTGGAAATGGTTTAGTTTCCTTTTTTATCCAGTGTGTACCTATGATGTTGTATCATGATTGTATTGCCAAATGAATGTGTATTCTGGGCTAGATGGAGGGGAATTCTTTGGATAGAAAAGACACTAAAAAACCCTGTCGATCCATTACTGTACCTGCAGCTATGAAATATACATATGTGTGTGGGCTAAAAGGACTTATATAAGCAAAAAATTTTAATTAAGATATTTTTTAAAAAATTGTATAACTGCATATATGATGTTCTAGTAAAGGTATTATGCATAGAATTAAGCTAGCTCTGAATGTCTGCATGATTCTTATCACAGCATCTATAAATTATTTGAAAGGCAGCTGGCAATCTTGAAGGTCTATTGATGAGCCATAGAATGGTGGGAGGAAATAAAAAGTAATATAAAGAATAAATTTTGCAAAGGTAGTTTCATTTGTATATGAATTATTTCAAAGATGCTTGTCTGCAAACATTTTTAGTTTTACTTTTGTCTTCTTTTCTCCCTTGGAAATGTAAACCATATAAAGCACAGAGACTTCCTGCTGCCAAAATTTATCTTTCAGACAGTAACTATGCTGTTTAGCTGAAGAATTATGGGTAACAATGTTTTCTTTGGAAGTAGTGCACAGCAGATCATGGTGTGTATTCAAATTTTTAATCTTCCTGATGTGATTTGATGATATTGTGACAAAGATAAACTGTTGATATAAAGCTGTGACATAAATTAACTGGAGTGGGGCTGTAATTCTTGAAAGCTTAAAAAATCATGAGCCGTTGTGTGCAGTTTGGATAGTATAACCACAGTAGGGGAGAATGTAAACTTGACAAGTCTATCTTATGAAAAACCCATTTAAAATTCTTAGCATAATTTAATTTCTGTGATCTGTCTGTGATGACAGTGCCAAGATCCAAATAATATGATACAACACACTAATGGTGTTTTGTGGTGATCTTCGTAACATCTGAGATTTGGAATAAGACTACCTTACTTCAAAGAATATAAGAAAATTTGTTTCAGGAGATTATAGACTTATGTATTTATAAATAATAAGGGTGTCAGAGGGAGGGGAATATACTCTGACCAGCCATTACAATGCATATACCAAACCCATGGTGAGAATGGTATCTATCGGACCATATTTCGTGATACTGAAATTATTTTTTCTTTGTGTGCTTCTGATTTCCTGCACTAATTTATGAGATGGCATCAGACAGTAGAGCAATCCTTTCCATTTTCATAGTGGTTTTGCATTCCCAAATTAAAACCCCCGAGGGGTGTGTAAGGAAGCACCTAAAATAATCTGTGCTCTGGGGGGCACACAGTAGAAAGGTTCTGACTGAAAGGAAAGATAATTTGTGTATACATTATGTATCTTCATTTAGGATATTTCACAAACTTACTGTAAGATGTATGAAGTAGAAGGCTTGCCTGAGCAAGCAAAAGGTTTGAGAGAAAGTAGTTGCCACTGCAAGACAGCTCTGAGACTTGAATATTTGAGACTCTTACCAACCTCATTGGGAGGTCAGTGTATGACAACTGACTGCTTCACTAGCTCATGGTCTGGCTCAGCAAGAATGAAGCTCAACTTAGTTTAATACCTGTTTAGTCTACTACTGAGAAGGTACAGTAGTGCCAAAATTCAATGCATGAGTAATTCTGGTCCTGGCTGGAGGTAGAACATCATCTATGCGGTCACTACATGATGTCAGAATGGCAGGTGGACAATACAAAACCTGTTTCAAAAAATACTGCAGGAAACACTAGAGGGAACTTGCCTGTCTCTTCCAAACCCACAAAGACTTTAAGTGGTAGTGGGATCTTATTTATGGAGAGGACAATTAGACACAGATCAAAAAAAACACCCCACACATTTCCAAAGTGGTAGGTCTCACACAAGTGTATTATTACCAAGACCTAAGGTTTTCTGACTTGTCCAGGTTTTGTTGTTTTCTCAATTTCTGGATGGAAATAAGAAAAGCAATGTCAGTAAGATGAGATCCTACAATTACTTTGGGCTTGATCATCTTTCTCCATGATTATGATGGATCCTGGAGGAGAACAAACTTGCATTTTCACTTGCATCCCTCATAAGCTTAGCAGAGGTCATTTACTAGGTTACTGTCACTTGTTGGCAAATAGGGCAGGTGTAAAGTCAGTATAAGGCAGTGCTGAGAGGTGCTACTGTTTCCCTATTCCAGAAATCAGTCTATTGGGCTACATTATACATTGCAATCAGTGAAATTTCAAGGTCTGAATCTGGACCTTATTTTGAGACTTAAACCAAGACTTAGACCCGCTCAGAAGAGGTGGGTACTATGACTCAGATTCACAAATCCCCAGCAGCAGGGACTAAGGTGAGACAACTCTCAAGGTCCGCACACAAACATTATTAGCTTAATTAGGTCTGCAATAATTGGTTCAGTGTATAACAAGTTACGGCAAGCAGTAAAGTACATCTTGCACTACTTAACAGACATACCACAGATAATGGTAGGCAGTACTTGACATCAGATATGCAATGAATTAGGCAAGCAGTATGATATGCCTTGCATTATTTGCTTAACTTTAAGAGAAAAGAGAGGGATTTATCACCAGTCCTGATTCCAGCAATGGTCGGTTGGACCAACAGGTGCCTCTGGTTCATAGGCACACTCTTCCATGTGTGTGCACCCATCCCCCAATGAAATTCTTCTACCATCATTCAGGGACACTCATCTTCCCCTTTTATGTTCACCTTATCAGTATGACCCGCCCCACTATTACAGGGAGAGTTTAGTCTCAGGTTTCCCACCTCTCCAGGTGGGATGGAGGATGATTTGGGTGGGGGCACAGGTGCTATAGTCAACCTGAATATGCATTTCACAGATAATGAGGCAAAGTCATTCACTGAATGGTCCCAAAAGAGAGGTCCCCCCAGAGAACTAACAAGCTTCACAAGTTGAGCAGACCCATTTGGCTTTCAAAAGACTTCCTCCCTCCTGTGTTATTCAGATCAGTTTCTCCCCACCTGAATCACATAAGAGATAAGCAGGTGTCAGCCTTATCAGTTCTTTGGCACGGCTAGCATCCAGACTCTGCCTCGCCCACCCTGCGGCTACAGCTTCATTTTAACCTACTTGAGAGTATTTGAGACATCCAGAAAGGTTCAGAAGGCCTCTGCCTCCACCCCTTCCCCTTTAACTCTCCTCAGTCTGCTTCTCTCAATCTTTGTTTTGGGGAGTTTGCAAGTCTTTACTTGCAAGTCTCTTACAACCATCTATGGAGAAGCAGATCTAACACCCATAACTAAGGCAGTATTTACTAGTTTTCTAGTTTGTTAATATTAACAAGTTTTTCCTAGGGCTTTTATTATTTCTGTTTAGTTTCTGAAAACTGAAACCTGGATTTTCCTTCAGATTTCTCTGAATGTAATCTTGCCACTTACTTGGCCAACTCTTGCTGATTATTTATTGATTAATTCTTAATTTGATATGCTTCTTTCTGTTGTTTATAGCAGAGACTAGTTATTCCTTAATTTTCTCCAATGATGCTGTTAGTTCAAAATTCTTTGGACAAACCTATCCAACTGGAGTTACCAAGTGCAACCGAGTATGGTCCTGGTACTGCCATCAGGATCTTATATTGACAATCCCCTGAAGTCCTGACTACTGCTTCTATTATAAAATAGAAGTGTGGGAGAAACGGTGATATCAAATTTTAAACTTGAGCGTTATTATGGATTTAGAATAAACCATGCAGGCAGGAACTGGAAAATGGCCGTTTCAGGTTTTTTTCTTGGATTGTGAGCAAAGAATGGAATGGCGCATTAAAACAGCAACCCAGGGCAAAAAAAAAAAAAATAAAAATCACTCATTAGCTTGTGGCTGGATTAGAGTACAACCCTTAGAATGACGTGACTTTTTTTTATTTGAGGGCTGCAACCACTAAAAAAATCATTGAATTATTTCAAAGTTTTGGTGTGGGGAAAAAAAAAGTACTAGTTTTAATATTAGAAGCTTCCACTGATAGAGTCTTTCATCTGTCTAGTAGTTCTTAAATTATTGAGTAAAAGACATCTGCCTAGGCTGATATTAGATTCTTTTAGAACTAGAATATGTATACTGTAATTAGTTTTTAATCCTTTGTTTACAAGAAGAACAAATTTTTTTAAGTAAGTCCTACAAGATTTCCCATATTGAGCTCTTATTACATCTGCGAAGGATTAGTGATCTGCAAAAATATAGGCTGAAGTCAACAAAATAGAAGAACTTGTACAAAACTAATGGGGAAGAGAATCAGCCCCCCCTACAAACTGCACCAAAATTGATTCTGTCTTCAGAGGTGGTATAAACTCATATTTTCTCTTTCAGAATGACATTTCAACATTTAATTTATTCACATTGTGCCTAAATGCAGAACCAAGACTGCAGAATTTCTAGAAGGGCTTGTGCTATCCTCGTTCTGATCACAGTTCCTCGGAGTAAAAGGCCTACTTAGAAGTTGCGCAATGGCCGTGGAAAAAGAGTATTTTTAACAGTTCAGAAATAGATCAAATGCTGCACTCCATGCAACTGACTGTTCTCACTTTTCAAATGAGTGAATGTCCACCCACAGCTCTATTGGAAAGAAGGTGACATTGTTAATTCACAAAGAATTCATGTTTTGAGCTGTAGGCTGTACTGACAATCTGACAGCGCCCACACCACCAGACCTTATTCTTACACCTAAAGCCGCTTGGAAGTTTCAAAATGGAGTGCTGCTGCCAAGGTATGTACTTCTACACTTCTGTTTTGTATTTGTGCTATTACTGTGACTACTTTTTATAAAATATCCATTACTTGTTGACTACCAGGCTCACTCTCTCTCTACTTCTTCCTCTTCACCCAACAAACAAGCTTAGCAAACATAACACTTGATCTTCTTGCCGTCACTGGGTTATAAAGAGAATTTCTAACACTGAATTCATAAATAATAATCAGTCTCTAGTTGGCAGCTTTACCATTGTTGTCTAATTGCAATGAGAATGTGGACTGAAATTACACTGAAGACTTAACAGATTATATTTAGGGCATGAATTGTAGGCTTTAATGAGATGGGGTGATGGATGGTAATCAGGTTAGGAGAGGACTCAAATGGCTTTAAGAGCTTTTGCAAATTAGAAACTTTGAACTGTCCTATGTGAAGCTTAATCGCACATTTGATGCCATTAAGGTCCTGCTATTAAACTTTGCTACCATTCCTGACACGGTCCTTCAGCTCATTGACCATCTCAAGTAGGAAACTGCAAGGGCAATTTCAAAGCTGTCTTCTTAGTGTCCGGTAGAGCCTGAGTGTGGGGACTACCCTTTCGGCATGTCATTTTAGCTGCTTAACCTGTCTAACACAGGTTGAGGTTCTCATAGACCATTTCTAGACATAGAAATGGTAGACATAGACATAGACCATTTTAGACACATCATACCACACCATGTTGATACGTACTCCTATGCTCTGTCATTCTGGAATAGTACCTTTATTCCTCACTCTCGTTAAAATGTTTAACTGAAGATCTCTTCGCGTGCGAGTGCAGAATTACCCCATTCCTGTCCCCCTAGAACTCTGCAAAGTAAAGGTGGTATGCTAAAATGATAACAACATTTCCTTTTTTTAATGCAGCCATATTTATGCGACATCTGTCATCTGTGTGAACTGCTTTGGTGTTGGTAACTTCCGTAGGCAAGTCTGAATGGTCACATGCCAACATTTTGGTAACTCCCAGTACTGCAGGAGACAAGACAGCTCTTGTTGCACTTATATCCATGGTAATATGTCTTCTTGAAAGGCAGTACCTTTTTGTACAGTTTCTTATTATAAAAATTCACAAAGCCAGTACTGACGTTGTTCCCGGCTGCTCAGGAGCCAGTGACATCGTTTCCTCCAACCGTGTAAGAATGTTTGGTGTCACATACCCTACTGTGGCAAAGGCAATTCTGAAACAACTACCTTGAGTATGGATAGCAGAGAACTAAACCAAAGGATTAGAGGCTGAAACTGAAATATTACTAGTGTTTCCACTGACCAAACTAACATCTGTACAACTGATTTTAGTGTGCATATATGTAGGCATATCCTCAGCACTTTGAAAGATTGTCTGGTCTCTATCTAACTAGTAAAAGCATTTTCAACACTATAAAAAATACTTAAAATTGAACACATTTATTTTTGCTGCCAGGCATATACAGACAGTAGGTTGTCAAGGAGTTTACATTTGGCAAACTGACCGGCAGCTGCTCAGGGAGATGAGTGCCTAATGCGCATATGGCATTATACAAGTTTGCTAGCAAATGTGTTACCCTTGTATGTCAATAGCTCAGCTTTGCTCCTTTTTCTTACGGGGTAAAAGTAAGGGGCAACCATTTAGCATGCCCTATGGGAAGGAGCAGAGTGGGTTCTGTGAAACACCAGAAAGCCGTGTGCTTATGTTAAGGGGACCCTTAACATAATCCTTGGGAGCAGAACAGAACAGTCACTGTGATCTGTACAAATGCTGGCTACAATAGGAGATTTTTAATGACATATTACTCTTTTAATTTGGGCCCTAACTCCTAAATCTTTTTTCCAGTCACCTGCAAAAATCGGAATTTCACTTCATTCTGTGCATTTTGTCAATGTATATTAATTTACACCTTGCCTTTTACAGTGTTCAGTAGGTGAGGTATTCAAGGACAGATATTTAGCAAAATATACTTCTTACTGTTGTACAGATCAGATCTTTCAAAATAAGAACCTCTGCAAAATAGGTGTATGCATGTTCAAAATTCCTTCCTTCTGTACTAACACATCTTATAGTTATCCATCTAAAAGAAAACAAAAAATAAAAGACTATAGCCTATACCCCCAATATCTAAAGGGCAAAGCATTGCACATTGCAGGAAATAAATAACTGAGTAAATAACTGGAAACAGTTTACGTGTAAATATTTATTGTAGAAGATCAAACACAGATATGTGGGTTTTGAGATTAAATGTGCCTTTCATGAAGCTTAGTGTTGTGTCTACAATAACAAAAGATACTTCAGCCTGACTGATCTAACCTCCATTTATAGTGAGTTATGCTGAAATATTCACGGATGGAGAGAAAGCAGTGACGTTTAATTAACATTTCTATCTGTTGGATGCCCAGATACATAAAATAGCAAGAAGCACAATAATATCTTGTTATATTGTTTGCAGTTATTGCCATCCTTAAAAGTAATTGAAATATACAGGCTATACAGGCTGACAGTGTCTTTACAACTGGCTTAGGCACTGCAGTGCTTGCTGGGGAATGGGAGGATGGGGTTGATTAACGTTGCAAATACCAGTCTCTCCATGCAAACAGACTTTGGAGTAGCATTGGAAGAAAGGATTACTTGGTGATGAAGCATAAAACTGTGATTTTGAAATTGGTGTTAATTTCCTGGCTCGGTTATAGGTTTTCTTACAAGCAAAGCATCTAGTCTCTCTATTTTGCTTGTTTTCCAGCAGAGAAGTGAGCAGTAGAGGTTCCTCTCCCGTCTTGCAAAGGCGCTGTGATACGTCTCAGAATGACAAAGTTTTCTGGGAGAACTGCTGGGTTCCTTTATGTCCTAATAAAATCTGATTTTGCCATATTGGAATACAGAAAAATTGTCCGGGCAGCCAGGGATCAGGTTAGGAAAGCTAAAGCCCAGGTGGAGTTAAATCTGGCCAGGGGCATCAAGGATGACAAGAAAGTTTAACAAGGCCAAGTGCAAGGTCCTGAACATGGGTCGGTGCAATCCCATGCACAAATACAGGCTGGGCAGGCAACGGATCGAGAGCAGCCATGAGGAGAGGGACTTTGGGCTGTTGGTAGACGGGAAGCTCAACATGAGCCAGAAATGTGTGCTTGCAGACCAGAAAGCCACCCGCATCCTGGGCTGCATCCCCAGCAGTGTGGGCAGCAGGGTGAGGGAGGGGACTCTGCCCCTCTGCTCTGCTCTGGTGAGACCCCACCTAGAATACAGTGTCCAGCTCTGGAGCCTCCAACAGAAGAAGGACATGGACTTGTTGGAGAGGGCCCAGAGAGGCCACAAAGATGATCCGAGGGCTGGAGCCCCTCTGCTGTGAGGACAGGCTGAGAGACTTGGGGTTGTTCAGCCTGCAGAAGAGAAGCCTCCAGGGAGACCTTAGAAAGCCTTCCAGTGTCTGAAGGAGTCCTACAAGAAATCTGGAGAGGGACTTTTGACAAAGACATGTAGTGATAAAATGAGGGCTTTAGATCTCAGGAAGAAATTTTTCACTGTGAGGGTGGTGAGACACTGGCACAGGTTGCTGAGGGAAGTTGTGGAGGCCCCATCCCTGGAGATGTTCAAGGCTGGGTTGGACGAGGTTTTGTGCAACCAGGTCTAGTGGGAGGTGCCCCTGCCCATGGCAGGGGGGTTGTAATTAGATGCTCTTTAAGATCCCTTCCAACCTAAACCACTCTATGACTCTATTGTATAATATTATACCTACGTACCATATATTTCATAGCATGATCCCTATCTCTACTGGGGCCTTGCAGGGACAGTAGAGTGCAAATAGAGACAGGTCCAGGAGATGAGCTGGAGTTGGACAATGTTCTGTAGGAATGCTACGGGTTGTGCTATCTAACATCATACCACCACACACCATATTCTCTCTGGTGTTATTTTCTTGATAAGTATTGTTTTCTAAATTATTCATGCATTTTTTAGCCTCTCCTTCATTTTGAAGGCTTCTCTAACACTTTCTGTGTGCATTTCTTTTGCAGTGTAGACTGTATTGTAATGGATGGTGGTAATCAGTAAAAAAGCAGCAGTAACTGGACCAAAAAAATTGGAGGCGCATCCTGTAGTCAGAAAAACCTAAATACAGTGGCATAGTCCTATCTTCAGCCCACGTGAATATCAAAGGATGGGCACCTCTAGACGAGGTTAACATATGCATGTCTGCTGCTGATAGTGCCTGATGCACAATTAAGTTTAGTTTCCTAGTAACAGCTGCCCATGCCTCCTCCAGCAGTGACGTGCAGTGAACTTTTAAAGGGCAGACTTCAGCACGCTGAATAAAAAGAAGCAGGCAGAAGGGCAAAGTCAAAAATTCAGAAAAAAAAGGCTGCAGGCTGTTTTAGGGGTTTTTTAAGAGCATTTCATTAAAGGAGCAGAAGACTTGTGTGCCTTCTAAGCATCTAAGTAGTGGAGTGTTTTCATTAAAGCGGACAAGACTTCATTAGAACCGCTAACATTTGTTAAAATAACAGATCATGCCTAAACACAACAGGTTTGACTGGAGCAGGGACCACAGATCAGAAAGAAATTACCAGGGCAAAAAGAGGATCAAAGAGAAAGAGCTGAAGGACATAACTAGGCACAACTTCTTCTGATACTGTCTAGTGGTACTGGTTTGCATATCTAAAGGGCAATCAAAGCACTGTTCTGTATGTACCTGGTTAAATGCTGAGATCTTTAAGATATGAAAGTCTTTGGGCTGATGTAATTTCACCGCAGTACAACCCCTCACCCAAAGGCTAGTCGAATCCAAGCACCAGATACAAGCTGACTTTGACTGGACATTGCCAAAGTCCTGGAGGCAAGAAATTTCTGGCATTTCTGTAAGAAATCCGATATTTCTCACCACTCTCCTGTGCCTTCATTGAGTAGCTTGTCCCTGCAGCTCTCAGCTGCAGGACAGGTACAAAATGCCTCCCCAGCAGGACTGGAGCTGATGTTTTTGTAGTGGATCCCACTATGAAAGGAAATATCCATTGATAAATGCTTGGGCATTACTAAAATTCCCTGGTGAACTTGCAAATAGTCACACGGGTCCATTCTGTGGAAAGTACAGGTGGGGAGTTTTGAGGGGGGTTGGCCTAGATAATCTTCGAAGGTCCCTTCCAACCCCTATCATCCTGTGATTCTGTGATAATGTGATTTTGGAAAATGAGGCTCCTGACTTCTTTTTTTTCTGGTTTTATAATGCAGAGTAAGAACATACATGGGCTTGGTATTTTCTGATAAATCTATATGAATCAACCTGGGTGGGAATGTTTTCTGCACTTGTGCAGAGAAGTTGAATATTAATTTGATACATATCTTTATTAAGCATCTTCCTGCCTAATTTTTTTAACTAAACAGTTCATCAATTCACAGCTGGAATACTACAAACCTTTAAAGATATCTCTACAAGACTATGATTTATCTGTCACTGAAATTCACATTTGCATCTGAATTATCTTCCTTCTCATAAAGCATGAAGTCTGATGGGGACTCACGTCTTGTTAATTAAGCATGCTAATTATTTTGTACCTTGCTTATCTATCATCAGATAATTTAAGGGGGAAATTACTCTTTCAAAATACAAAGAATTGGGACACAGAAAAGCACAGGTACTTGGTTTAAAATTTCCTGGAAAAGGATGCATTTGTCATGTGTAGTAGTGGTAAAACTGGAATGGTTTAAATCAACCTTAAAATCAAAAAGCCTCAAAGTAATTTACCTTGCAGTACAAAAATAATTCTAAAAAATTCATGAAGATCATTTTTATCTGAAGCTATGAGAACCAAATATGTTTTAGTGGAATTCTTCAGTTACAGAGAGAGCTTTTTTTCTTGAATAAATTTCATATAACTTTATATTGCTATAACAGTTCTTAGAAGTACACCTATTCAATGGTCTGGGTGTCTTAGAACAGTAATAATATAAGAAACAAAACACCTCAGCAAGAATAAAAGTTTTAAGAGCAGCTTAGCTGGCTTGCCATGTGTCAAAGCTGTTTTTTAATCCCCCCGTTACTCTGAGATGCCTACGTGTTTGTAATGCAGTGGTAAAGGTGTTTGTTTCCAATTGGTTCCATGGGTGGGTATATGACCTAAGCCTTGATCTGTTTTAGTGAAGTTAAATGAGAACGTTTTTCTTTTGACTGGCAATGCAATGCAAACCTGCTGCCATCATCCTGTGTAGGTCCTGCAACACCATTGACTTAGCAGCTTTTGTAGGAAAACGTGTAAATGAAACAAAAGGTAATTGGTGTCAAAGTCCTCGTTTCCCTGTAGTATGGCACCATGTTGACCACATCATGGTTTGTGTGCTCGTGACCCATATTCCTCTTGGTCTGCACTGAGCTCTGACTGTCAACTCTGACTACACAGAATCAGTTGTTACGATCACACAGAAAAAAGAAGTTTTTGACTGAGAACGTAGAATATTGAATTCTGTGATATATTTAGTAAATGAAATTGATTTAAATAGAGGAAGGATATTTTAGCAATACGTCAATTACATTCAGGTGGCAAGCAACCTTCCACAGCCCATCTAGCAAAGGCATTTCATACTGAAATTGGCTTCTTGGCCAGCTTCAAATGTCACCTAGAATAGAGTATAACAGAAGAAGATTATAGTCATAGAATCATAGAATGGTTTGGGTTGGAAGGGACCTTCTCCTACTAGACCAGATTGCTCAAATTCCCGACCAACCTAGCCTTGAACACCTCCAGGGATGGGGCCTCCACAGCTTCTGTGGGCAACCTGTTCCAGTGCCTCATGATCCTCAGAGTGAAAAATTTCTTCCTAATATCTAACCTAAATCTCCCGTCTTCCAGTTTGAAACCATTGCATCATCCTATCACTCCATGGCCTTGTCAAAAGTCCCTCTCCAGATTTCTTGTAGGCCCCCTTCAGATACTGGAAGGCTGCTCTAAGGTCTCCCCAGATGGAGGCTTCTCTTCTGCAGGCTGAACAACCCCAAGTCTCTCAGCCTGTCCTCACAGCAGAGGGGCTCTAACCCTCTGATCATCTTCATGGCCCTCCTCTGGACTCGCTCGAACAGGTCCGTGTCCTTCCTTTATTGGGGGCTCCAGAACTGGACACTGTATTCCCGGTGGGGTCTCACCAGAGCAGAGTAGAGGGGTAGAATGACCTCCCTCAACCTGCTGGCCACACTTCTTTTGATTTTGATGCCTCTGATTCTACTTGCAGGAAACAGAAATTGTAAAATTTCAAATCTCTAGTGAGGTAAGTTCATTTTGGCTGAAGAAATGCAATGGCTGTTGAACCCGAGTTGTTATAATCACAGCATTGTATAATTTTTAAAATTTTTTGTTTCCAGTTTATAGTATTAAAATGTATCTTATCATTATGTGTATCATTTCAACAACTTAAGGTTGAAATCTGCATCATGGGAGATTTAAATGTTATATGTAATGCTGATATTTATCTGGCTTTTGTATAAAAAGTGTGCACCATATGCACCAGACTGACACAGAGATTTTGACATCAAATTATTAGAATGTACCGTTTTAAGTGTGTTTGTGCAAGTGCGCACATGAGGGAGAGAGTATGGAGAAGAAGGAAATATCAAAATCATAAATTGTGCGCATTTACACGTTAATAGGTGTTTGACAAAATAGCTACATGTGAATGTGAGAATGAACATCTCCAACTTTATATTCAAAGAAAGTTTGCTTAGCAAGGCAGAAAAAAAATTAATTCTGTTTTAGGTAGTTGGTTTTTTTCTGTCTGTGTCCACACATGTTGCTTAGTAGCTGGTCAAAAATGTCACTTCCTAAAATGGCTGCTGTTTAGTTAAATCTCCTTATGAATTCCACAAATGAGTGGATCACTTAGGATTCCCCAGAGGGTAGTTTGTTTGTAGTGGTGAAGACTAAACTAAAAGATTTTGGGCAGCACGTGATGCATCCCTCCGGCATATAAAATCATAGGAAGCAGTGAACATGACTCACAGGATTTATTCAACCTGTATTTGTCCTGGAGAATCCCATTGCAGTGGCAGTACCAATGTGTTCCTGAGGATGCCCCATTCTGATAGAACTGCAGCGTTCAAAAGGAGCCCAGGGGCTGCCTCCCACAGAGAGCATCACCAGCAGGGTCGGGATTGACAAGAGAAAAGGGAAGGGGAGATTCTGCCCCGCAATAATCTCTCTGTCCATATAACTAAAGAACAAGGGGCGATAAGACAGAGGTGTGTCTAAGCCAGAGGAGAATAGTGAACCAACCGGCTCCATTTAGCTTTTCAAAACTTCTGAACTGCAGCAAGAAGAGACTATGCCAAGTCAAAACAATCTGAGGAAAAATGCTTCCCAAACTGTGAGGATGTCTGATACGCTGCAGCACATCTTTTCAGATATTTCAGGCTAACCTTTATCTATTGATAAACACTGGAAACACTGGGATGTGAAATTCAGGCAAGTAATGTATGATCAGGAAGAAATTTTTCACCATGAGGGCAGTGAGATACTGGCCCAGGTTGCCCAGAGAAGCTGTGGAGTCCCCGTACCTGGAGATGTTCAAGGCCAGATTGGATGGGGCTTGGAGCAACCTGGTCTAGTGGGAGGTGTCCCTGACCACAGCAGAGGAGTTGGTACTAGCTGATCTTTAAGGTCCCTTCCAAACTAAACCATTCTATGATTCTATATTAAAAATTCAAAGCCTAACTTGTACTAGTGGCTAGTGTTACAGACCTCAAAACATGGGGTTTTACCACCCCTTAATTTTAAGAAATTAGGAGTCAACCTTTTTGTGCAAAATGTTCAATACCTGGCAGCCACCCTAAGAGCTCAACCTTTATGAACTCAGGATTGCCAAAGAACTACCTGCACCGAGGGATGGTCCGTGGCTGTATGATAAAAAACTTAAAGGAATTACTGCCTAGGAGCTTTCAGGGATATATTGTCCAACTAGCAGACTTAGGGAGATTTGGGAGACTTGTTGAAAATATTTTAGTCAGAGAGTTTTACCTATTGAGAGCAGTCATTTGTATTCCCCGTTGTAATGCAGGAATTCATGTCTCCAGTTGACAAAATTTTTCAAAACAAACTGTTTCATTGGGTCACAGCATCTAATATAACCAATTGACTACTTGTACGTCAAGTAAGTTTCCCCTTGTCATGCACCTACTCTGTGTAAAACGAATTCCTCAAGAACACTCTGTCAATTTTAAAAATACTGGTCAAGAGAAGACTTTTCTATTTTAGAGCATTCTTGTCTTGTATGCATATGAGGCAAGTACTGAAAAATAAAATCACAGTTCCCAAACCTACAAAAACCACATCTGTTCTGGCTTGACTTTCACGAATCCATCAGGCCTTTGTGTCTGCTCATTAAGCACTTCAGCCTAAGGACATTTTGTGGAGTAGTTAATGCACATCCAAACTGAGACTTCAAATCTTTTGAAAAGGTCACATAGGGATTTTTATATCCTCATCACTATTTTAAATGCTATGTATTCATTTTAGGAAATTATTATGATTTTATTTTCTGAAGGCAAATGTGCTTCTGAAACAATGTGATACCATTTTCTCTTGGCTTTGGGCTTGTGTCTGTATACACGTATTTTTTTCCTAATCTTCCCTTCACCTGCAGTTCTTAGTGGCATATTTACTGTGGTTGAGCCATTTCATCTTCAGCAAACCTGATCTGACCGCGTGTGAAAAGGTCGTGCCAGTGAGAAAATGTGACTAGGACACATGACAGTTCTTTGGGTGTAAATTCTCTTGATACCAGTGGTAGATGGGACTCTCTAGTGTATGACACAGCAAGCAAAAAGCACCCAACAACATCCTGCTGGGTCGTACTCTATGAATATTCAGTCCAAGCTCGGTTCAAGACTAAATAGCTACAGAGGGTAGAGCGGGAAAGAGCTTCTGCTTCAGCAATTAGCTCAAGTGCCACAGCCCACATGTTCAAAATTAGGGGAATTTACAGTGTCAGGCACCTTAATTTGTCATTCTTCTTAGATTATGCATGTCTATTCCATCCATGAAAACTATGTTTAGGGAACATTATTTGGGTTGTAAAGCCAAAACAAAGACTGATGAGATTGATCATTGTGCTTCAAACTTTATTTCTGCCTCTTTGTTTGTCCACTGAGTGCAGTGAATCACAGAAGGTCCTGTGGCAAAATATGTATTCATATAATTACAAACTGTTTGTGCCATGAGCAAGCATAGCTGGGAGTGCTGAGACAAACAGAAACCTGGTGTTTCTTAAATATGGAGAGGGTAAGGACAAATTAAATAACATTCTTTGAGTGTAATACTGTTCTACACTTTAGTTTCTTCACCATCGTTTAAAAAGTAAAATCAAACTATCTTTTCTGTAGAATTACACATGTGTATATGATCCATGGAACCTGTCCTGTTAAGATAATGCCTTTTTGCAGAGGTTTTAATGCCAGTTCTTAATAGAACATCACTATTTGCTGGCTGCCAGCTGCGAGATAAAGTTGGATAGAAATTTTTCTGAGGCATGTTGTTGGTCATGGTCCTGGACAAGAACTTCTAGATTGGACCAGATGGCTTCCAGAGGTCTCTTCTAACCTCAGACATTCTGTGATTCTGTTAAGATTAGTAATGTATTTTATATGCTTATTATACTTATTATAAAGTGCCAAATCTACTGAAATATTATTGCTTCTTCATGCAGAGTCCCAGCCTGTCTCTGTTTTACTTTCCTTATTAAAGAAATCATTTTGAGACTCTAAAAATATCTGCTAGGTTTCTCTTCTTTCTCCTTCTCATTTTCATTTTGGTTTTTTGGGGTTTGTGGTTTTTGGTTTGGTGGGTTTTTTTTGGGTTTTTTTTGTTTTTTTTTTGATAATAGCTATTGCCTTTCTGTGTAGTCCTGGAATGACTGGAGTGCTAGGCCACTAACAGGGTGGGGAAAGAAATATTAATGCCTACCTAACATAAATGTGAACAACACAGCTGATTTTTTTGGATTAATTTAATAAGTTCCATCTCCTTGGAGAATTATTTCTGGTTTTGTATTTTTGTGTGTGTGCGTGTTTCTGGTAAAATCACTCTCTAAAGGTCCCAGTATGGTCTGATCTGACTCATAACAAATTGCAGCAAACTTTAGTTGTTTATTATTATTATTATTATTATTATTTTATTTTGGGGGTCTTGTTTTGATTCATTGAGTTTTCATCTGCTGTTTCAAAATTTGTAAGAATAAATACACTAAATAAGAAGAAAAGAAATTTTTGTAACAAAGGACTTTGCTAAGTTTATTTTTATTGCAACTGTACATTCAAATGAATGTGTGCTTTATTTCTTCCTAAATTTCAGACATTCTTTTTCATAATGTCATATAAGTTAAGTTGTGTTACAGCAACATAACAGTAGCTAAAAGCATTCTTTAAGAATGTAAAGATATAAATATATGAAACACAGGCTTTCTACAGCTGAAATGAGAATAGTTAATTCAAAAGAGTGAAAAATACTCCTCTCAGTTTTCATGAAATGAAAATATAAATGAAAAATTTGGTGCCAATGGTAGCCATAATATTTACCTACTAAAATGTCAAGTTTTCCAAAGAATTGCCCCACAATTTGTTTTTATTTCTGACAACTGTTACATTATGAGTCTTTAAGAAAGAATGAGCACAGGGGAGAAGTTTTTGAAAAGCTTTCTAAAGAAGAATTATCAAGCAAAATTCTCTTTCTTAACTTGTTAGCAGGTCTTGTTAGATATATTTGCTCTTCTGTAGAGAAAGTATGCATATTCTGGAGCTGCATCCTGGCTAATTATGTAGGTTTTAAACAGATAGCAAGAGCATGCCTTAAGTTTAACTCATGTCCTAATTTTTGCTAATTTAATAGATTTCCAGCTTTGATTGTTGCAGTATCAGAGAACGAGAGGGTCCTTTAGGTAGGCAGGTCCTAGAATATCTTAAGGTCTACACAACAGTGCTTTTGGGAATGTTCTTAAATTATGATGATCCAGTGAAATTATCATTAGCTTGATGTCTTGTATGTCTGACATAGGATCAGACCTTTTATATTTGTCGGTGCTGAACAATGCTTTAGTTGGCCAAAGGGACTGCTGCTCAAACTGACATCCATGTTTAGCTTAATAAGAAAAACCATTGTTACTTGGGAAATATTTTGTGTGCTGGCATTTGTGTTTGAAGGCAGATCACCACCTCCCAGTGATGCACACTTGTCTGGGGCTGTAGTATGCTGTTCACTTTTGTGACTCTTCAGGGACAAAGACGACAGGAGGACCTGCTCCCAGGGCGTGTTTCTATCACAGGTGCAGATGCCCTTGGTGTCCCTTAACTGTTGAGGACCCCTGTGCTGGTGGTCACTTGGTTGGGGATTGGAGTTTGTTCACCACCTCATGTCTCGTCTCAGTCCAGAGCCAGAACATGAGCTGCAACCTGGGAAAGGTATCTGACTTTGAGTTAACCCTCAAGCAAATCCTCACAGAGGCATGTGTCATGGTCTGGTTGGTTCTTTCAAATTTACAGGACAACGTACTCTAAATTAAACTTAATTTTATGGACTCTTTAGGAAAAGATTAAAAAAACCCAATGAACAAGGGCTAACACATGAATTCACTAATTCATGAACTAATTTATGAAGTTTCTAACTCAGAAGTTCTCTAATTGAAAGGCTGAGGGAGTTGGGTCTTTCTAGTCTAGAGAAGAGAAGACTGAGGGGGGATCTCATCAATGTTTACAAATACAATGTTTACAAATTAAAGGGAGGGTGCCAGGAGGAGGGGGCCAGTCTTTTTTCAGTGGTGCCCAGTGATAGGACAAGGGGCAATGGGCATAAAATCAAATCTAGGAAGTTCCATCTCAACATGAGGAGGAACTTCTTTCCTTTGAGGGTGGCAGAGCCCTGGCACAGGCTGCCAGAGAGGTGGTGGAGTCTCCCACTCTGGAGACATTCCCAACCCGCCTGGACGCCATCCTGTGCCACCTGCTGTAGGTGGACCTGCTCTGGCAGGGGGGTTGGACCAGATAATCTCTAGAGGTTCCTTCCAACCCTTAACTTTCTGTGATTCTGTAATTCATAAGCCATAGCTCGTAATTTGTAAACTTGTGCACCTGTGAGCAAAATAGTAACTGAGCCGATGGTGGGAGTGCTCAGCCTTCCTCCTCCATCATGGTGAGAGCATCCCCTGTATCACACCGAGAGGCACAAAAGCCTCAGCAGCCCAGGTGCCATTGGATCTGCCTCAACCCCCTTTTTTTTAAGTAAAATGATGTATTTCTACATTCCAGCTTGGAAGTTTAGTCTATACCATTTCCATGAATTAGCGGAGTCCGAAGAAACTGCCAGACAATCAATACACAAGGATGATGGATGCAGGAGACAGCAAGTTGCAGGTGCATAAGAATGTAGCCAAAATCTTGAGTAGAGGTAAGTAAACAGTCACAGTGGGAAACTGAGCATGTTTTCCCACCTAGGGATTTCATGAATGCAATAGGAAACTGCAGGGTATGTGCTTAAAACCCGCTCTGCCTTTGGAGAACTGGGTAAAAACCCACAGCTTTTCAGGCGGAGACCTGGAAACTGAGAGAAGTATGAGAGAAGTATGAGAATCATGTGTGGATTGCTGTTGAAAGATCAGTGTCTACAGTCCATTGATTAAGGCAGTTCTAGTTTGTTTTGGGGGTTTTTGTTTGTAAGAAAGGAATAATAGCATTTCAAACCTTGGCTGTTTATGATAGGTCATAAATAATTTAAAACTCTTCTGATTTTAATATATATTTTGATTTGTGAATGAAATAAATCCTTGTTGGCTTTTAACAGCATTACAGATTTCAGAAAGCAAACCAAGTAAAACAAATAATTTCTCTTTTTGCAATCTCTTATTTTTTTCAATTCTGTTTGCATCCTGAAATTTTTGCTTGGATAAGTAAAGATTATGTTAAGGATTATAGAGTTGTGAATGCAGGTGTTGCCAGATTAAGCGAGCAATTGTGGTCTGGCTAATAAGAGCAGAAAACATTTGTAACAACCCTGATATTATTGCAGAAAGAATTACATATTAAAAATGCTGCCATTAAATCAGTCTCTCTTTTTATATGTGTGGACTTGATCTTCATATGTTGATGACTGGGTACTCTCTGAACTACTCTTCTGTCTTCCTATCTGTGCTGTTTATGCTATGGTTAATGGAAAAGAACAGTGGAGCCATATAAAAAATGTTTTCTATCCTTCTTTGTCTGCTTTACCTGTGTTAGTCTCAGTGGTGGTGAATCACAACTTTTTTTTCTTTCATGACGATTTCTTGAGGGTTTTGTTTTCTCTGTTGTTAGTTAAGCATTGTGTCTGTCGTGAAACATTGCCAGAATGTATTTGCTTCTGTAAAGTTCCTTTTCTGGTAGTTTCTGAGCACTGTGCATTGATTAAGAAAAACAAAAGGAAGAGAGAAGAATAATTAAAAGCTACATTGGATATAATGTGGCCTTTTTAGCTTAAAGGGAACTGGGGAAAAAAAAAAATTAGCTCTGTCTGAACAGCTGTGTTTGCGTGTGAAAACACACACGACCAAAGACGGCCTTCTCTAAAGTAAACGGGATTATACTCCTGTGTTTATATGGGCCTCTAAACCTTTAAGTTACCAGATAAATTTTAAAAAGAGTGATAGAAGACACCTTATTGTGGTCTCAGCAGCAGTGAAACTAAGATACCTTTTTTTTAGGATTCTCATTGTTTGGCAAGAGGAATCGTGTTAATTGGACATGAAATTTCTAGAATCCCTGAAATTCCAAGGACGGATATTTAGACTCTTTTAAAACCCTGTCTGACTAGCCTCTCTCTGTGGCTAGACTCTGTGATGTACACAGTTCAGGAAGCCCTGAAGGACAGGGAACTGCTGGAGAGGGGCCAGCAAAGGGCTATGAAGATGATCAGGGGGCTGGAACATCTTTCTTATGAGGAAAGGCTGAGGGAGTTGGGTCTTTTTAGGCTGGAGAAGAGAAGACCGAGGGGGGATCTTAGCAATGCTTATAAATACTTAAAGGGAGGGTGCTGGGAGGAGGGGGGCAGGCTTTTTTCATTGGTGCCCAGTGACAGGACAAGACGTGGCGGGCACCAACTTGACCATAGGAAGTTCCATCTGAACATGAGGAGGAACTTCTTTCCTTTGAGGGTGGCAGAGCACTGGAACAGGCTGTCCAGAGAGGTGGTGGAGTCTCCGACTCTGGAGACATTCAAAACCTGCCTGGACGCCATCCTGTGCGACCTTTTCTGGCTGACCTTGGTCTGGCAGGGGGATTGGACTAGATGATTTCCAGAGTTCCCTTCCAACCCCAGTGATTCTGCGATTCTGTAATGTGGGGAAGGGACACTAATTTGGAACCCTATTCTCCACTATGCCAGTTGTTAAATGACACTGTAGAGACAGTTTAATTTTACTTTGGTTTGAAAGTGGCCACTGGATCCAAAATTTATTATGGGATACTGAAGGAGAGGCAGGCAGACTGTGCAGCTGGAAAACAAGGCTGAGAAGTTCACTAGTTCTTAACTCATTGTAAAGGGATTCTGTCCACCCAGACACTCTTTGATAGCCTCACAGATGAAATGGAGAAACCTTTCCCCTGTCTTAGTATGGAAGAGTTGCCTGATAATAGATAATTCTACATTCAAAAATGCATTTTAAACAGTTTGTGCATACTTCTTCAAATTATAATTTATCATTAAGCTTTTACTCTCAATGTGTTCAATTCTGAATTGCCTTTGGGAAGTCCTCAGAGAAGGTTACTGCTGTTGTGTTAGTGGTAAAATGGAGAATAAAAACCCCCTCAACTGTTTGTGCAGATTTACATCCAACAAATTCCCTAAGACAGCATTCACATCCAGCAAATTCCCTAAGACATTGCTGATACCTTTGGTTTCTTCCAGTGGCATCCAGGAGCTTCTGAGGTGCTTGTATTTAATGGCAGTGATTTGAAAGGACCATCTTCACTCAATTTCTACCCATTGTTTGTGACTGGGGGGCGGGACTTAAATCAATAACCAACATGGTTCCTTCCAAATTTCCTCTGAGTCAGCAGGAACCATCCTTGATCACCCAAAGCCTGTTTTGGGATAAGGCTCTTGATATGCAAAGCTGTAAACTTTTCCTGCTGATCTCAGAAAAACACGTCTTTGAACGGCACATTTTCTGAACAAGGCATTACTTAGTTTAGCATGTAGCCTTCCTTGGGAAGGAATAATTTACACATCAACACCAATAGAAAAGGTATTAGTTGTGGAATGTTTTGCTTTATAAAAAAAGTCAGTGGGTCATGATCCAAGTCTGATTTATAGCTGCTGTAAGTAGTAATAGTTTCACCAAACTAAATATTGCTGCAGGAGTTTGGAAGCTGCATACTATATTATTTAATCAGGATGTGATAATGTCTGTTATATAGTCAAGGTTGTGATATTGCAGAGAGGTAAGCAGCTCTTGCTTTAACGAGATAGTAATTGAAATGGACAAGAAACACAAGTTAAAAAAAAAAGGATACACGCATGTGGGTTGTTGGGGTTTTTTTTAAATGATTAAGTAAAGTGGAAGGATCAACCCCAGTTCAGTTAACACTTCACCATGTACAATATTTCTTATGTGAGTAGTTCTGTTTCACTGAAGTCTGGGGTTTTGAGCCTTCTTTATTTTTTGCGTTTGAAGCCTGCTATTAAGTTTCCGACCCTAAAGGGAAATAAAATCACTCATTTCCTAACCTAGTTAGAGGGCTGAAAACAGTGTTTAAAACAGAATTTTAAAATATATGACTGTAATTCATGCACTTCCTAATATGTGAAATTCATAAATTGGGACATCTAGTACTCAGAAAATGATATAAAAATAGAGATATTTTATGAGATAAATGAGTACAAACCTCAGTCTGTAGAAATATACTGCATTAGGAGACCTTTTTTGAGTTGCATTAGAAAAATGTTGACTATTTTTTGTCAAAAGCCAGTCGCCCCTAACATAAAAAAAACCTTTTTTAAGAGATAGTCCTAATGACGTGTACTTTTTCATGATTATTGGAATAAAAAAAGATAACTGAAGCAACTGACTGTATGCCTATATAATGCTGAATGACTACCAAAAAAAGAAAACAAAAGCTTTTTTTGTGACCCATCTTATCACAGTGACATTTCTTGCATCACGTAGACTTTTTTTCCTTCCTGTCTTACAGAGGTCTCCTGCATAGAAAGCATGATATTTGCTTTCTCGTTTCTTCTATGATTTTATTTTTACGTGTAGGGTCATTCAGACTATCATTATGAATACAAATTCTTCTGAGCTCTTTGAAAAGGACAAGAATGGAGAGATATGCCAAAAATAATGAATGTCAAATGTTTCCTGTAGCTAAAATAATTCTTGGTTCCTCTGCAGTTTAGAGTTGCAGCTTTGCAGAACTCATCCATTTCATAAACTTTCTGATGTCCAACATTTCATATCCAATCAGGAAGATTTAATCTAAATTTTGTATGTGTATGCATATGTATTATATAGCTATCTCATAGATTTGTTATTATTTTTCCTGTTTCTACATTTCTCTAAATAACTGGCAGATTATGAAATACTAAATATTTTCATTTGAAGGAAAGGAAATATGAAGGATATTGTTTCATCTGTCTTGACTCCAGCAGTTACTCAATCAAGACTTAAACAGTCAGGTGACATAAGTGAATGAGTGTATAAATGCTAACAGGTATCGTATAATAGTATATGCTCAGGCAGAATTCTAGATAAAGCTGTTCCACCTTGTAGTATCTTACATCTTATACATCAAATCACATTATCTGCCAAATACAAAATACCAAGAATCTCAAGAAACATTAGTGTTTATTTCCAGGAGATGGATATTATCAAAACCACATACTTCGAATGCCCAGTTCCTGATGTATTCTCAGAATTCCCTTTTGAACTGCAGTGCGAGATAACTTCTGCTCATCTTATTCAGAATAGTAGTTCTCACTCAGAGTTTAGCCAGTGCTCCCGATAAATGAAAAACCCTTCAGTGAGCATGCAATGAAATATTCCCTGCACTTGAGGGCAAGTAGATCTTAAAGATGAGGTGTAACATGATAATACATCTAAAACAGAGAAGATATGCCCTTCCTTTCTCCACCTCACCTCACTTTATCCCAGCCAAATTTTGTCCTTCCATCCAGAGGACAACACAACATGGTGATGCTGTCTCAAGCTGTCATGATCTTTTGTCATAGTTTAATATAATGTCATAATGTTTTTATGTCCTAGTTGACATTATTTCTTACTTCTCTGTGAATCATCTACAAGAAAGTACTTTCATTGGCTAAATAGGCAATAATTATTTAAATATTTTGATTTCAATGCCAATGTGTATTTTGGATATTTCTTGCAAAGGAAAAAACAAAGCTAAACAAAGGAGAGTGTTATGCCCTTATACGAGTTGCCCTTTCAAATACAGTAGAAAGAGAAGGTGAAATTCCGTGAAAGAGCAAATATAGGAAAGGATAGAAAGAACAAAACTAGAGAGAGCTTGCAGTACATCCAATTAAGTTGAAGCAATTTTTAAGAAATCGGGAGTTATGTAAGCGAAATATGGATTCAATGCTAAAAATTAAAAGCAAGAATATTGCATTGCAATGCGTCATGGGTACATGGTAAAAAGGAATTGTGGTATGTCTTACCAGAAAAACTGACTTATTGTTCTTAAAGATTAAAAAGCCTCTGGCTGAGGGAAGCTCCAAGAACAATTATTCACAAGTGCTTTGAAGCACTTGGGTGTGCTCAACCAATTAGCTGAAAATTTATTCTAACCTAATAAGAGATCCTCCATGATTTGGTTTTTCTGATTTTAAAATATCATGTCTCCTACTGTAATCTTATTATGATACTTCCTACATCTGCCACCT
Source organism: Chionis minor (assembly GCA_013398295.1). NCBI lineage: Eukaryota > Metazoa > Chordata > Aves > Charadriiformes > Chionidae > Chionis > Chionis minor. The sequence goes on along the minus strand of VZSF01010259.1, from coordinate 423,430 downwards.
GTCCTAAATCCCCACTCTTCTCTCCCGGTTACCTTCAGCAAAAGGAATTGACTTAGAAACAAAGAGGTATACCTTTTACAGTCTCCCATCTTGCTTGTTCTGCTTGAACCTGCTTGATCAACTAAAAAGGTGAGTCTTTTGACCTGTGCTTTGAACTAAACATGAGAAATTAATTACCAGTCTTAGACAGCTAAGTAGGATTAAAAAAAAAAGACAAAAAACCAAGAAAAAAAAAAGTACTTTACTGAAGCATACAACCAAGAATTACTCTCTTTGGAGGGCTAATTAAGCAAATGCAGCCTTGCACTGGATTGTGTTGTGTTGCTTCTCCATGTCTCTACTGCTTCTGGTTCCAGTTACCACAGCTCTAGTTGCTGAAGGAACTCTGTCCCATGATCTACTGCATGGAGAACTGGCTGTCTTCAGTGTCTAGTAATGTACAGCCACAAATGCTGGTAGACACTCTTTTTTTATATATATATATATGTAGTATTTCCCTGGAGTTCACTAGAGAAATAAAACTTGTGTGTGCTCCTTCTTTGGTGGATTTGGTCCCTCACCTATTCTGTTTTATTGAATTCACATGGGAGTTCCACATTTTGTACCTAATACAAGATTTGAACTGTATATTTATGGGCTTTGTTATGTATAAATAAACCTGGATAACATCACCCTCATTTCACTTTCTTTGGCAAAATCTCTCTTACAGTTGATATTTTGTGATGCCATTTTGATGCAGCTTACTCCCTTTTATCCTCCTTTTTTGGGGTCATTTCTCCCTTTCTCATGCATAAATGCACACTCTCTCAGAAAATCGGTCCTGCATCAAGAAATGAGAAAAGTGCTCTGACTCATCTTGCTTACTGGCCTTAGTGCTTGTATCAGGTGAAAGCAGAAGAAGGAAGAGGCGGAGATCTTCAAATTAGCCTAGCAATAATGTAATTTTAGCTGAAAGAAAGAGTTGGAATAATGGTCAAATATAAGCTGGAGAAACCCCTTTGACTGTAGTAGTAGTTATTTGGGTTTTTATAATTTTTTTTTCTTTTATTATATGAAGGAACTGGAATCTAAACTCCCTAGACTTTTGCTGAAGGAATGGCCTATGTTCAGTTGCAGGATGGCATAAAAAATGCTGAAAATAATTTCAGAAAATTCTTTAAAATGAGAGCAAAATATCAGCCCTGTGTAAAGTAACCCTGTAAACAACCTGCAGAAGAAATTTTATGATTTTCTCTCTGAATGCGAGTAGCTTGTCCCAAACACGTTTTCTATTTTTATAAAATAAAAAGGCTGTAGGAACACAGCGATGGCTCAGCATTCATTATTTTAGTCTCTGCCAATGCTATGAACATACCAAAATCATGAAACCCTGCAATCAAACATAAGCTGGTAAAGCATGATGAGAAAATATCCATAAAAGCATGGCCATATTCTTTCCCTGACCCAGAAATACCATTCTTATGTTCTAAAGCTTTGGGTTTCCCTTATGAAAAGTAGGAAATTTCCCTTTGCCATAGGAATATTTCCAGGGAATATAGGGTATTCTTGTGTTCAGCAAGTGCCTCGAGCAGAGTGGTTAGTAATGATATTACACATCTTCGGTGTGCCTTTATTTTTATGTGGTTTTATTGTAGGCCAGAAGCTGGACACACAGAATCATAGAATCACCTATGTTGGAAGAGACCTTTAATATTGTCATGTCCAAACAGCAACCTCACACTGACAAAACCATCCCTGAACCATGTCCCTCAGCACCATGTCTACCTGTCTGTTAAATACCTCCAGGGGTGGCGATGCCACCACTTCCCTGGGCAGCCTGTTCCAATGCTTGACAACCCTTTCAGTGAAGAAATTTTTCCTAATATCCAATCCAAACCTCCCCTGGTGCAACTTGAGGCTGTTCTGCCTCGTCTGATTGCTTGTAACTTGGGAGAAGGGATTGAATATATTAATTCCTTAACTGACCTCCTAATTAAGAGTGATCTCGGTGAACTCAAATTGTTTCGGGGCAGCTGAAAGTCAAATGTGGTGTCAGTCTGTGTGAGTGCATGTGTGTTACCCATTTTTGTCTGTGCAGAACAGGAGGAGAGTCCTCTCATCTGAAAGCTGAAGAGGTTGTTCTCTTTAGTGATGGGTATGTATGTGTGCAGCTGGGTAAACAGACTGACGACAAGGACTGTCAGAGCACGGGTTGAAGGCAGCTTGGGTCTTTCTGCTCTCCTGCAGGGTATTGTCTTCTTTTATACCGACCATCCAGTTCCTTTACCTTGGTAGCATGAAACTACCATTCTTCTATTCACAGAGCTTGGACTAGCTAGGTGATAAAAAACGTTTTTGCTCAAGCGTTCCCTAAAAGTAGAAAATCATGGGCCTAAATGTAGAAAATCATGTGCTATGCTATCCTCGTTTGAAGTAAAACAGGACTAATTTTGTTCGGTAGCTTCACTTTTTAGCTAGGTCTCTTCTAACTGCTGAATTTGGCAGCATATTGTGCAGAAACTGCTCTCAGAGTGATGAGACCCATGTTTATAGCTGATGCCAAGGAATGGGATGCAGAGAGGCTCTTGCTTAGACTTATGGCTATAACCACCAAGGGCAGCCAACTTGGTTATTTGCCCCGTTGGAGGGTGGGAAGCAGAAAAGTGTAGAGGGGTCCCACCTGTGGGGAGGAGCGGACAGGACAGGTGACCCAAAACTGACCAACAGGGTTTTGCATCCCATCTGCCTTATACTCTGGATAAAAGCTGAGGGATCAAAGGGTCAGCCCTCTTTCTTCTATGGCTGGTGTCTGAGGAGGACTCTATCTATTCATCTGCCTTTGATCTCCACGCTGAATCCAGATCCAGAATCCATCCACCACTGAGACCAGTCTGGGACTTCCCCAGTGCCTGCTGGTCATGTGATCATCATCCTAGGAGCTCGATACAGTTTTGTATATATTTCATTATTTTCTTTTTATTTTATTATTAATATTTCATTAATGTAGTTTAGTTTCTTCTAAACTCATAAGTCTCTCTCTCTCCTGCCTCTGTTCAAAGTGGGGCAGGAGAGAAAGCATCTGTTGTTCTGCTTGATTGGGCCAATCTGGCCCAAAACTACAACATACACAAACTATTGCCACGTTAACAAACTGTCAGACTTAACTGACATGAGTTAACAGCCAGAGATGGCTGAATGAGTTTGAAGAAAATTATTAAGCTGGACATATTTTTCCTATGCGTCATTTAAAACAAAATTAGGAATTTCTTTGAAATTTCATAGAATTGTGTTGGTTTGTTTCATTAATCCAGAGAGATACTGAAACCTGTCATTTCAAAGTAATGGTCAAAAGTAAAAATGGTAAAAACTGCAAAAGGATCTTTGTCCCATCCTTTCCAGCTTGAACCTGTGCAAGCATTAATAGGAATCTCCTTTAAATGTTTACTCTTCTGAGACTTGCAAATATGATCATTTAGTATATTTCTGATGGAACAAGAGTATATTCCAGTAAAACAGTTTGCCAGTCTGGATTTGATCAAATATTACAGCTATTACTGCATCAAATACTTTAGTCCATAATGGCTTATATCAAGAGTGTGAATAAAAAACTCTCTGGCTTATAGCAGTGTGTTCTTTCTTATTTAAATAGATTTGAATAGCTGCTGTGCCTATCACTGACTCATCCCACTTGAGCTCAATTACATGGAGCACCTCTGGGAATAAGGACTTTCATCAGAAATGAAAGAAGGCATAAGTCAGAGAGTGCTCATCAAAGTTATACTGGGTCAGAACATGCTACTCCCTTCGACACTCACATTCCATCACTTACGTATTGTCCTTGTTGCCACTCAGTTGAGCATTACTACTGACACCGTTGCCATGGTTGCCTTAAGATTTTCTTGCCAAATCAAACACTAAAAAAGAAAATACCTTTAATTTCCTTCGTACAACAGAAAAGGATAGCTATTTTTAGTTTTGGTTTGAAAATACTAAAAATAGAGAAGCAGCGTATTAAGTTTCCATAGTAACTCACACAGCAATTCTTACAACTGATTAATGGGAGTAATTCATTCCAAGACAGTCTCAACGGCCAGACTCCAAAACTTTCTCCTGCAATGAAATAGTCTCAGCAGTGTATACTGAATACTCCACATCTACTCCTTTTACAGTTTCTCCATAAAAATATGTATAGCTTTAATTTTCCTGCCCTGATTTGACAAAAGCTACAAAGCTCTCTGTTTCTGACAGTCATTTATTTATGAACTACATGATTGTGTTCTCTCTATATTAGCAACGCATGAACGTGGCCAACTGCAAAAGGAAAATAGCCTGTGTCCAGCTATTATCTATTTATATTGAGAAAGGACTCTGGGATATGTTGAGTAGTGACTTTGGTTGCCAGCAAACCACAAAGATAAATTCTTCAGAATTAATGTTTCTCATCAGGGAAATTCTGCTTACATAGAAATATTTTGGATTTTAGACATTTTTTTCCTCTTCATTATGGAAGTTTTGTACTTAAAATAGTTGTAGTTTTTGTTTGGTGTTTGTTTGTTTGTTTGTTTGTTTTTTGACAGAAACTGATGCTCTCAATATCTGCACTAATTGCAGTTAAGCAGTAAAATGATAGGCAAGAGGCTTATAGTTAGCAACAAATATGTTCTCAGACTCCTATTTAGAGTTTGTGCAGGAACCTGTTCTAAGATTAAATTTTTAAGCTTGTATTTAATGTCTCTTCCCTGGCTGGCATTTCTTTCTTACGTGTAACTAGTCCGCCACTGGTGGCAGTGAACAGTAAGCTTACACTTCAACTGTCATCTCTGGGGATGACCTTTTCTTTTTCTTTTTTTTTTTTCTTCTTGCTTTTGTTTAAATTACAGGTGAAAATGAGGTGTATTTAATGACTCCATTCATTCTCAAAAGATTATGCCATTTTAGAGGGAAAACAGCATTGCAATGTGCTCAAGAAACATTTCTTTTGTCCATTGGAAACTTTTGAAATTGGTAATTAACTGTATGCTAGTCTCTTTAACCTTGTATTTGCAAATCTTATCCTGATTAAACGGATGGTAGTTTCTAGAGCCACTGACAACTGACATGTTGCAGTGCTTGAAGAACACTAATATAATATCATCTATATTCTAACATTAAATTAAGAACCAGAAACCTTTTTTGGTTTTTTCTGCAGTGGAAGAAACAATTCATTGTAAGAATTTGCTTAATAAGGTTATCTTTATTAAAGTCATATTTCTTACATTTTTTCAAGCTCACGATTTCTTCAGAGACCAAACAAACATTCGTCGTGTTGGAGGTGTTTTGATACAGCCTATTGCTTAGCAGAAGAAATGAAAAGTCCACAATCTATCCCTCAGGGACATAGAGAATCCGACTGCCGGGCCTGAATGAACCTGCAGGACTTACTTGTAACAGGTCACACAAAGCACAGTGTTTTCCTCCTGTCAGTGGGTAAGTACAGAAGTACTTCTAGAAAGGGGAATAAGGCATGGAAATTTGGAATTATTTTTTTTACATGTGCAATCATGGCACCTTTTACAACATGCCAAAAATAGATTAAAACTCATCTATTTTGAAATATTGAATACTGGCATTTTGAATATTGAAACTCTGAAATATTATTCTGTACAAGTGCTCTGTGTAATCTGAACTGGTATTAGTTTAGATATGGAGATGATTAATACCTTGCTGGTTAAACGTTTATAGAAGTTGCAGAATGCTGGGTTTAATTTCATTTTGTAGCAGCTGGTGCTACACATGAAGCTGGTGAACAGGTCAAGCATACATGAGAGGAGGCTTATTTAGACAGGAAAATTTACCAACAATTACTATTTCTATTTTTTTGCCCTAAATATAGTGATATATTTCAAGTAACAGATAGAAACTTAGGACTTTTTCTTCCTTTTATGCAAAACAAAAGCAGGGCTATATTTTCATTTGAGATTTTGAGGAAAAGTGTCAGATTCTGAACATTTCCAGTTATGTTACCCCTGAAGTCATACCTTCTGGGACAGGACTGATACAATGCTCAGTGAGGCACAGATACTCAGTGACATTTTTCAAACCATGCAGTGACTTTTAAGAGATATTCACATTGTCTTAAACCAACACCTGAAGTTATGGGTGGTACTGTTGATCAGATGCAACATTTCTCTGGCAGTTACATGGAGAGGTTCTCTTTAAGCAGATTATCCTTTATGTGGGTATGAGAGAAAAATAACTGAATATTTCTTCTCCACTCAAAAAAAGAAATAGGAAAAAGAGCTTTCATAAAACTTTGCTTATTTAACTTTTTTCTGCTAGTGGCCTGAGTCACCATGTGTAATAGCAGTTCTGATACTCAGCTTTTATTTCCTCTGTGCATCACTTGTTTCATTAAGCATGGGATATGTTCCTCCTGGAAAGATAAATCCAGCCTCAGGCAAAACTTTTATGCTTGCTATTTTGGGATCTTATTAGCTATTTTAAGAAAATGCCATGTTCAAAAGCTGAAGTTGATGCTTTCCTTGGTGCTATGTTTTTTAATCTGTGGACACATCGATGGCATATTTTATTCTTTTTTCCACCTTCAAATATTAGCCAGAGGGTGACCTTAGGCATGTAGATGTGTTAGAAGGCTGAGTATAGTTCTAGATGTTGCACTTTCAGTGGTTTTTTATACCATACATCATACGTCTACAGCTATCAGATTATCAGTAAGTTGTAAAAATGGTAAAATCTGTGAAATCAGTAATTTGTGCAGTAAAAGATGCAGATTTCATTTTGGAACAATCCAACCCATCACTGCATACCTGACTAGCTGATTTGTATAGAGATGCTGTTACTTATATATGAAAATTTAACATGTTAACAACTATAGAATACATTCTTTGGAGACAGTTATGGTCTTTAATGTAGTAATGCATGCTTTAATTTATTTTTATTTTATTTATTCATAACATCACAGTGGAACTGCACTAATTCCAAATTCCCTCTGTTCAGCCATATCAATAGTACATACACACACCAACGTATTTACTGATATGGATATATAGATATACTGGAAAATATGTCAATAATATGATCCATTGCACAATACGATTTGTAACAAAATACATGTTTGATCAACACTAAAACGTATTCTTTCTCCCATGCGTGCTTATTGTCCAGGCATAAGTAGGGAATATTGTTTTCTTCTTACATTTCTGATTGGCTCCTAGTCATATTCTGGCATTTTAAAGTCATCACTGACATCTTAAAAATATGTACTTGGTGATTGCAGAGTCTTTTCAGATCTCTGTAAGCTGTTTCCTTCTCTTTCAAAGGCAAAACCAGCTTGCTGGGGAAGAAAGGTTTTCTCTACAAAACTCACTTCCCGCAAAGGTGCTTCAGAGTTGCCTCAAATTCATCACATTTTAGAACATCCTGAAGTTTGCACGAAGTTCCTTTGTTTGCCCAGACCTTGAACAATCTCACAAATTACTCTGTATCTGCATTCCTGCAGTCAGTGCTTAACAACTGACTTGGGGAGAAGCTGGGAAAAAAGGTCATTGCCTTTTACAGAAGCAGCACCAAGGTTTCTTCTTAAATTTGTAGAATAGTCAGCCAAGAGAGTAGCTAGTTCAAAAATATCACACTGATTTTAATCTAAATGAAAGTATTTCCTGATTCTGAGAAAAAGTGCGTAAACCAGTCAACATGTGGAGAGAACTCAGTTGTTCTTCTACCTTGTTCTGAATGTTCTGAAATTTTCTTTTGACATAGCCCATGTTAGAACAATGGTGAAAGAATATACCCATTGGCACTTAACTGCTTATATAATCTGTTATTTCAGCAGGATCGTTGTGCGAGTACAATTGTTGGTTGCCAACTTTACATGTTAAATTTTGATATACTTCTTCAGCCAGATAGGTTTTCAGGAGAAAGAAGTAAATCCTATTTTCAAATTATTTGGAAAAATATTTCATTGAAGTTTGTTTGGAACAATCAGTTTTCTTAATAATAATTTTTCATCATGCAGGGAAATATTTATTTCTGCGCACACAGATAACAGAAAAACAAAGTAGACCTTGATGACAAAAATTAACAGGGTACAATTCCTTATCCATGATAATATAAAAGAGGGCAAAATAAAATGTTGACTTTTCTTCTTTGATTTTATACATCAGCTCAGAAGTATATACACTAATCTACTATTGAATATTTCTTGTGTATGCTTTATTAGTGTTTTTCCATTTTTCTTTTTTTTCAGACAGATGCATGGTAGATTCTCTGAAGAGAGTAAAAATTGCTTTCTGAAGTAGACTTCTAGAAGCCAAAAGACAACACTAAATTTAAAGATTAAAATTGTTTATTGAAGGTTAAGGAGGAAAGTAAAGCAGTTTTCCCCATGACTTCAGCTAGAAATGGTTGAAAAGCAAGTTTCCATGTACACTACTAATTTCATTGTGCACACGGCAGTTTCAGGTTTGGATTTCAGGAGTTCAAAGAAGGACAGAGAAATACAGACTTCATAGATCTGGTCTTTTGTCAGATAGTGCCATAATGAAAAAGCAAATACATTGTGACAGAGGGCAGCAAATAGAACAAAAAAACCCCATAAATACAGCTTGGAAGACTTAAAAAATATGGGGTTTTACACTAATTTGAAGCTCAAGAGTTGGCATTTCCCCTAATGTTTGGTTGTTCAGACTTTAAAAACTGATAAAGTGCAATTTAGTTACTAGTTAAGTCTGCTCCAGTCTGAACACCGAAATGGTGAAATCGTAATTTATCAGCTTCCTTCAGCTTTCATCCCACAGCACAGCCCTCTGGACAGACTCCACGGTCTCTTTGACAGGTCCCTGCTCAGGACCTTTGCTTGATGCATTCTGTGTAATATTTAGGCATTATGATACTATTTTTCCTATGGTCTTGATTCAGGCAAATCTCCAACTGGAATCAATTAAAAATTTGTCTGAAGAAGTTTGTAAGACACAGTCACAGGCAGCAAAGGCTTTTCCTGATGAGCCTTTGAGGGCTGATAGGGTAAATGATTTATCTTAGCAGACTGTTGGTTTGTTTTCATGGCTTATATCTGGGAACATAATGGGGTCTCTCCACAACACTCTCTCTGAGCTGTTGATCTGAAGATCACAATATATTCTTTGGTTGAATTCGGCCTCTGTCCACTACTCACCAACATTAATGTAAGTAGATATAGTCCAAAGTATCAAAGGAGTTGCCCTATGCGTGCATCTGCATATACGTTTTATAGTCAGGAGAACCAAAATGGTACAGGACTTCTAAAACACAGATGCAATGAACAAAAGCTACTTTTATCTAAAGAATCAGTTATTTTGGACTAAAACACTGACATACTTACTAAGCATTCTAGGTTCTCTTGTTTTCCCACCGTTTTCCCAGTACGTAAATGCAGCTCAGCTCAGTTTCATTACAAAAATTTGCAGTTACATTTTTTGTGTTTACCAGTGATATTTCTTTCCTGAACAGGAGACGCCTGTGACATTGTTCCCCAAGGTTAAACTGAAAAACGAGATAAATTTACATCTAAATACAATTTTGTGCACTTCTTGGAGACATTATTAACAGCATAAATTGTTGCCCTAGCCAAAGATGCTGGAGACTCTGTTGACATCTCGTATCATTGTTTATCACAGAATCATAGCATAGTTTGGGTTGGAAGGGACCTTTAAAGGTCATCTGGTCCAATCCCCCTGCAGTGAGCAGGGACATCTTCAACTAGACCAGGTTGCTCAGAGCCCCGTCCAACCTGGCCTGGAATGTTTCCAGGGATGGGGAATCTACCACCTCTCTGGGCAACCTGGGACAGTGTTTCACCACCATCAGAGAAAATAATGTCTTTCTTCTCTCTAGTCAAAATCTAGCATCTTTTTATTTAAAACCATCACCCTTGTCCTTTAGCAGGCCCTGCTAAAAAAATTGTCCATTTCTTTCCCTTTCATCAGGAGATAGCATTAAATCATGGTTATCTTAAATAATTTAAGTCATTAAGTAGGGAAAGATACTGATTAGTATCTCCAAGGAACAGATCATTAACTGGTGATAATTAGCATGTCATGGAAATCTAGGCTGACACCTCCCACCTGTGTCATGTTACTAAGGAATTTTTTGCCTGTAGCTGCCGTTGTCCATTATTGGTGTGGTTCTCACAGGAAGAACCTATGAGCAGGCTGCATACCTCTAATCTTCCAGTTGTTCTCGTCCCTGTGGTTTAAAGGGTACAGAGATACCCTTTATAGAACAATATAGAACAAAGTGTATAGAGATGCCCTCTATAGAGATACCCTTTATATCAGCCTGGAGAAGAGAAGACTCCAGGGAGACTTTAGAGCAGCCTTCCAGTGTCTGAAAAGGGCCTACAAGAAAGCTGGAGAGGGACTTTTGACAAGAGCATGTAGTGACGGGACAAGGGGAAATGGTTTTAAATTGGAAGAGGGTAGATTTAGTTTAGATCTCAGGGAGAAATTTTTCACCATGAGCATGGTGAGACACTGGAAGAGGTTGCCCCGGGAAGCTGTGGAGGCCCCATGCCTGTAAGTATTCAAAGCCAGGTTGGATGGGGCTTTGAGCAACCTGGTCTAGTGGGAGGTGTCCTTGCCCATGGCAGGGGGGTTGGAACCGGATGATCTTTAAGTTTCCTTTCAACCTAAACCATTCTATGATTCTATGATACCATACCAATAACGATTCACCAATTTCCAGAAATACAATAGCATTTCTGTGTACCTAATGCTAATACCATCAAATTCCAGCATTGTTGAACTTCAGATATGTTTGCACCTTAGTGATACTGTTATGAGCATTATTGCTTAAATTAATCTTTTTGAAAGTGCAAATTTTATAAACTGGATGTATATGCATCATTGTAACAACAGTGATAGAAAGCCTTTGTCAAAGACAGGAGTGACTCTAAATTTTGTCATGCCAGACTTTTGGGTAAAGCAATTAGGGGGAAAAGGGAAGAATCTCATAAACTCAGCAGGAACTGAGACATACATTTCTTTGCACTGGGACTGCAGCTCATTTTGCTGCTGGCCAGGTGTACGCCCAAGAAGCCAGATTTAAAACAAAATACATTTAATCCAGGATGTACACATTTTGAGGTAGCTTGCTTTAGTAATACTGATAATTACTGTATCAAAATGAGAAGCTGGCTGTAAACCTGATTAATTTCTAAAGGCCAAACTTCTAATACTATTTAAACAGTTCCTTGAAATGCTTAGATGCACGTAGTAAAAACCAGGGGTATAAACACCTGCCTAAGTGGTCACACGTGAGATGGGGGTGAACATTTCTATGACTCTACCTCCTGACAGCTTTGAAAATCCAGCCACAGATCTTTTGATTTGAGCAGATGATTTCCATAAAAATAAGCCCTTTTAGAAGAAGGAGGCCAGATGACTATCTTTTTGGCTTATAATAAAATTTAAACGGTGGCTATACTTATACCCGAGGGGTGTTCTGAGCTTTCAGTATGTTGGTATTGTATTTTAACATGCCTGGGGGAAAAAAGGCTAGAGAGGAGTATAATTTTGACTATCCAAATCTTCGGAGCTCTGTATCAGTGGAAAGGTCTGCTTGCTCACAAATATGCCTATGAAATATGAATTTTTGCTTCAGCAAGCAGTCTTGAAGAATGCACATACAAAGCTGAAGTGCTCAGGCAGTGACATAGAGAGGCATCAAGACTGTTTGTGGTATGATGTCTGCAGGGCACTAAGGGAAATACACACATCTTCTCGTTACATCTGTGCCAAAGATTCTGCATCTGCCCCCCATGTGACAGAAGTCCCTTTGCAATGGTTTCATCAGTGCCTTTGTGCTGTCCTCACACACTGAAATGTCATTAGATGAAGCTCTTAAAAAAAGCGTGAGATTGAATACAGTAATCACCTATGGCAGGTTTTCATATTTTTCTTTTAAACTTCTAGGGTTTAATTTAATCTTTAGCTATGAGCAACTTGGAGATGATTTCATAATTGCCGAATATCACTTGAGTAGCTCTGTGTAGTCTTTTGAAGCAGCCAGGCATCTAGAAGGTCTGACTCTGTTTTTGCTTAATATATGTGTCAGCATGAAGCTGCCTGATGGAATTCATTTTTCCCTGTTCATTTTCGTAAAATTCCACAAATTAAAATCATGTTAATTGGGCAGAAACAACAGGAAAAGACTGTTAAATACTTCTCTAACAAATGTGCTTGTATTTTTGCAACTCATTTTGAATGGACCATACTGTCTATAAAAGCAGAGTTGTTTGTGCAGCTCCTACATCCTGTGCAGCAAATGGTAGATGGCCTAACAAGCAAGGTTGTGGAAATAACTGATGTAGCAGCTAAGAAAACATTTAAAAATCAATATTTGGTCGGCCTAAAACATATTTTTTACCCTGCCAAAGCGATGTAAATAAGACATAAATGTCATAGAATTTACAATGGAAACCTTTCCTTGCTTTGTTGTCTTTTGGAAAGCTTTGATGTGGGTGTTTTGGCTTTAGCAGTGTGACATGGAAAGGAAGAGGCAGCAGCCACTGCCAAACCCACAGCAGGGCACATCCTGCAAGGATGGAGTGGTCCCTGTGAAGAGGCATTACGTTTTGGCCATAGCAACCAGTCTCTGCTGTGTCACAGGGGTAAAATACAATGTTTTAAAGAGGCACAAGTATATATATGATCACGGGAAAGTGTGCAGTCCTGACCTTGGCATGTGCAAATTCCAAATACCTGCTCTGAACAGGCTTATGTTAGAGCTCATCAAAAAATCAGTAAGCTCTGCAGTGAAAAACAGCATCCTGCCTGTTGTTTCTGAGTCTATTTAGTCTTAGCTTGTTGCACCTAACATTCCTAAGAGTATCTCTCTGTCAGCAAAGAAAATACTAAAAGAAGCCATCAACATACTACTTGGGAACATACAAGAAAGGTATGTGTCAGAGGGACTAGAAAAGACATGGGCCTGTTGGAGTGAGTCCAGAGGAGGCCATGAAGATGATCAGAGGGCTGGAGCACCTCTGCTGTAAGGACAGGCTGGGAGAGTTGGGGGTGTTCAGCCTGGAGAAGAGAAGGCTCCATCCAGGGAGACCTTATTGTGGCCTTTCAGTACTTAAAGGGGGCTTATAAGAAAGATGGGGACAGCCTTTTTAGCAGATCCTGTTACAACAAGACAAGGGATAATGGTTTTAACCTAAAAGGGAAGATTTAGACTAGATGGAAGGAAGACACTTTTTATGCTGAGGGTGGTGAAACACTGTCACAGATTGCCCAGAGAGGTGGTGGATGCCCCATCCCTTGAACATTCAAGGTCAAGTTGGACAGGACTCTGAACAACCTGGTGTACTTGAAGACTTCCCTGCTTGTTGCAGGGAGGTTGGACTAGATGGTCTTTAAAGGTATCTTCCAACTCAAACTATTCTATGATTCTATGATTCTATGACTTTTATCTTTACCGGGAACGGTCAACATTAATGCTCTCCCAGGTTCTCACATGCTGCTTGTATAACAGTGACATACTTGTGAGGAGGATGAGGGATGCCGTCACAAACTAAGCGCTATCTCGCTTCCTTCAGCTGTTTGGATGTTCCTACTGATTACATTTTTCAGGCTGTATCCTCCTTTCAAGAAGAAAGAGTGAGGAAGGCAAACCAAGGCCATCACAGCGAGGACTTGTGATCCGCTGGAGGAGCAAAAAGTGCAGTGACCATGTTCAGTGGAGCAGCCCTTTCACCAGAGCTCTTTCCTAGCATAACAGCCCCACTTACAAATAGGTAGCTGTTTTCAGACCAAAATATTTTTGCATATCTAAGACAAGGACAAATGCTAGTAAATCAGAAGAGTAAACAACGCTAAATTAGAAGAGTTAAAACTTAAATTGTTTTTACAAGGTTTGATGACTTATTGAACTTAGTTTTAAATTCCATGCATAATTCCTCCAGTCCTCATTTAATGAAAAATAGAAATATTGCAAAGTGGTAGCAGCAGCTGTAGGCAATTTAAAACCATGACTTTGCCAATAGAATTACTTTTCTTTTCCCCTGTCATTGTAATTTGACTTTAAATTGCATTTTAGTGGCTATTACTTTAGGTTAAACTTTTTGCTTTTCTATTTATAATTTTCTATGCTGAAGGAAAAAATTTAATTCCTGACTACCCCTTCTTTAACAAAACAAATCTGATAATGCCTTTTTAAAAATTTTCTTTTAAGATTTCTTCATAATAAAAGCCACAGCATCCAGACTGTGACTTTGTGGTCTGCCTGGTGGGTAGTATAAAACCAAATCCTTTCAATAAATGTTCTGAGAACTTCTAGAGTATTAAGCACGCTCACAATTAAAACTTGCTTTTCATAATGTATAAGTGTCTGTATGTATATACTCCTTGTTAGTTATTACAATGTAAAGTAGTATTGGAATAATACTTGAATATAACTGGAATATTCCAAGGAAGAGAATAATTCAGACTTTGTTGACTACATATTGGTAGAATAAGTGACAGCGCAATGACTTGCTGCATTAATTTGAAAAAAGAGCTGCTTCCAATACTAAAGTCTGTGTAATAAACCAGTGGCAACTCTGATTTAGGCTGGGTGTAAGGGAGGAGAGGGTGTTTCCTTGGTCAGCCACTCCTTTGTGGCACTGAATTAACATCAAGCACACTTCAGATGTAAAATCCTGGAAAAGACCAGGTAAATACAAATAGCTGGATTCTTTGCCGTTTTCTTCATCCCTTCAGGGATGCACAAAAAAAGGAGGCATGAAGGGTAAAATGAATTGTCTATCTGTCACCATCTACCTGTCTGGTTCATTAATTCTCAACCTGTTTAACGATAGAGAACTTGGCTTGCGTCCTGTTCTGGTACCTAGCTCACATCCACCTGCCTGTCAGTCTGGACCTCCATCTCTTCAGGCTTTTGCAGAATTTGTACCCTGGTTGTATTTTAGGCCACACTTACTTAGGTTCCCCACGCTGGGAAGAAACATATTCACTGAAAGGCAATCTCTCTAACATCATTGCATTACTTGGATGAAATTCTTATTTTTAGATATATAAAGACTTGTGGCTCATAAGTAATTTTTTTTTTTTTTTTTTGAGCATGTTTATCCTGGAACGTAAACACTCTGTGACTCCTTTTTGACAGTGAAACATTACTTGTCAGAATTTAATTTTAGGTGTCTGAAATTGTGACTTCAAGGGAACAGAACATGTTTATGTTAAATGTACAACACAGTGTAGTAACATTCACAGCATTTGCTAATATTTAGTTCATAAAAATTTCTTCCAGTCATACTAATAAAATCAATTGGAAACAGGGGCCGTTAGGGGAATCACAATGAGCCAGCGTGGCTGAAAAACGGAGTAAGAGAATTAAAAAGGAACCCCTCAAAAAGCTAAAGTTATGTCCAAATGAAGAAAGCAGAAAATATGAATCTTAACAGATCAAATGTAAATATGTAATAAGGCATGCCAAAAGAAGTTTGAGGAGTCAATTATGAAAAGCATAAAAACCAGTAATAAATCCCTTTTACAGATGCAGCAGAAGCAAGATGCTTTTAAGAAAGCCTTTAGGGACCAAAAGAGGAGTTCAGAGAAAGTCAGGTTATAACAAGAAAATTGGGTGATGCTTTGGCATCCACCTGTGGTGGAGCTTGAGTTTGCTGGAAGTCCTCTCCAAGGGCAATCAGTCAGAGGATGCGCCTCAAAGAGAAGTGCGGGTTGAACAAACTGAACAACAGACAGAGCAAACTGGCCATAGGAAGAGACACGAACTGGCAGGTTCAGTTGGTGCCCACTTAAGAATTCTATAGGACCTCAAGGGTGGAGCAGGCGAACCACTCATTCCGATATGCAATCTCTTTTCAGTTCCCTTCAGTACCAAAAAACCTTGAAATTGGGCTACTTGACACCAATTTACAAGCAGGGTTCCAGAGATCTGGAGAAACATGGGAAAATCTGGGGAACTTCTGACTGATTAAGTGAAAGGCAAAAGCACGGACCAAAAATATGAATAGAAATATATGCTCAAAATGTGCAGATGCTTTTCTCAGTGACTTGGGAAAAGAAGTCATGCAAATTTAAATTAAAAATTAAGCACTAAATGGACTTTTAAGACTTACTTCCCTAATGAAGGAAATTTTTCAGCCCTGCAGCTAGTTTAATCATGAGAATATTTATGTGACACTTAGATATTTCACAGATGCTGAGGTATGATGTATCTACAAAACCAAAAAGTATCCAAGATTCTCTTTTCTAAAATAAACCCTGTTGCATCTCTTCTCTGCTTCCTATTCCATTCACATTCAGTACTGAATATATGTCTTTGATGAAGAAATGGAATATGTTTGCTTTGTATATAAAGATATATAAAACATGTATGCATGCAAACATCGAAAGAGCAGAAATAATTCTTCAGTAGTTGCATTATAATTGTTAAAATAAAAACAATTTTTTTTTTTCTTTTGTGAGTTCTTTGGCTTCTGTTTTCATGGACCTGGCCATGTAAGCATTAGCACAGTTTTGACTCACCACCAGGTTTTCTTTGAAATAGCCTGAATGATTATTGTTCTAATAATGTCCATATAGGTATTTTAAGATTCATTGACTTTACGGCATCTGTCAGGGTATCTTCTCTAGTATCTGTAGTAGGTGAGGGCAACTGAAACATATTCCATCTTTCACATGTTTCCACTCAAGGATCATCTCAGAATTTCTTCAAAAGGAGAAGCAAGAAGGTCAGAAAAGCTGTTCCTATAATTGCAAATTGAAGCAAATTGAAGAGGAGGTAACACAATGACTTGAATTTATTTCTTATCCTGGCCTCCTGCTATACTTAAGTATTTATATTATTCCAAGACGTGGAAACCTCAGTTAGAAGATATACTTTGTACTAAGTAGTGTTCCAAAGCTGCATAAATGGTATTTCTCTCACTTAAAACTCTTCAGTATACCTATGGTAAGATTTTAATCAGGCACCCTTATTTGGGGTAATGCAGATATTTTTCAGTAAACATTAAGTAACTAACTTCCTGAAGCTAAGTATAAGTTTATGCTGTATAATAACTCACTCCTTAGGTTCATTGTTTCATGTAATATTTTATAATTCAGTGTGCATAATTGTTCATTGGCTATAAAATAAAGTTAAAAAACAAGCAGTCATTCTGCAATCAATGTTTGCCTTAAATGAACAGATAAATAATTCTGTAACAGCAGAAGACTCTTTTAATCTAACAAGTCTGGCATGCAAAGTCTTCAAAAGCACAATCTGTACGTTCTTGATTACTTTGTGCTTTACAAAGAGAGAAATAAGTATAATTACCTTCTAAAACTGTCTTAATTTTTCAACCTACTGCTGAGATGCCTATATTAGCTTCTGTGCTTGTAGATACAGAGCATACTGCATTCAAGAGAACAGAATCCTAATTGAAAACTCTTGATCTATGAAGTCTGTTTTCTAGACTACCAAGTACTTGATCGGATTAAAAAAACCAAACAACTATTGCTTGCAGCATTCTCCCTGACTTGGAATTTTTCTTTTTCAGTCTGAGAAACTGATGAGCGGTCCATTGACTCTGGAAAAACAATTGAGCTGCAGACGACGGTTTCAACTTGTACCTGAGAGGAGCTGAGCTGCAAACAGATATAGAAGCAGAAGTAATGTGTTGGCGTGCTAGGTGAGATAATATATACTCATACATTTAACTTAGTTCCTAATTCTGTTGAAAGTTCCCATCTCTGATCTGGAAGCTGGAGTTTGTTTAAAAAAAACAATGGAATTTCTGTAGTAAGATGCTTGCCCGTATAATCACTGCTTCCCTAGCTGGTAGAGCTGCACACCATTGCCTAAACTTTGCTTGATGGAATGGGGCAAGGGAAGGTTTCTAACTGGCATTTTGGTCAGTCGATAGATAGTTTAGGCCAGTACACTCGCTTCCAACCCAATCCCATACTGCTGGAGAGAACTCCCCTTGATCTGTCAGTGTTCCAGCAGTACCTGAAAGGACATTCTCAACTCTGCATCTTCGTCTTTGGATTCATTGCTGTAGATAAAAATAACTGGTGTTACTATGCTGCAGGGTTCATTTTTACAGGACTTCAAAGGAGAAGAGAAAATTTCCTTTCCCTCTTTTCTGAAAATTTGACTGTAGATGTTTTATGAGATATTATAAGATTCTTATTATATCTCACAGATTTATACCTTCTTCTCTTGTATTTATTTAAACTTGGCGTTATTTATAAACATAATTGAAAATACCAAGAGTAAATTTATGCATGTACTTAGGCTAGCCTGAGATGACTATCACCTTGCATTTAAAAGTATATGGTCATAGTCCTCAAGGTAGTAAATGTGAACCAAATGCAACAAAAATAGTGATGTTTCCCTGACCTTTCAGGGAGGTCATAAAGCAAGAGAAACATCAGCTACTACTGCCAGGAAAGAAATTTCCCAACCATAAATTCACCAGACGTTGATGTACAGATTGGGTTGATGTTCAGATTGTTCACTGATAAACCAGTGCTGATAGAGATGTTTTTAAAAATTCCAAGACTCTTTTTGTAGATAGGAATTTTTCTATTTGAACAAAGCAGTAAGTATATAACTCCTTAGGACACTGGAAGAGTTGTTCAGGAGCAACTATTTCATGTTCATGCATATAATTGATACTATAATCATCAGGACGAAGGCTGAAGAATAAAATTACCTATAGATGCCCCTAACTCTTATTGTGACATTTCAGCTGAAGTTCTGAGGTTAAGCTTGTACATATGTCAGCCTAAGCATAAACCCATGCAAGCATGTTGTCCCACAGAGGGAACAGTACTCTGTATTCATGACACATTGGTATGTACAAGTAGACCTCTTGACCAGTGCAGAGATCATATTCTTGCCTAATCTACCCGATGACCACATTTGAGGTCATGGCATGGGTTATTGTTTTGCTGCTTGTAATCACTGATCTAAATGGGCTTTAGTAAAACATCTATTTGATGATAAACTTCTCTGAGTTGTTCAACTTAGCTGGTTCAGCTGCAATGATACACTGGCACAAGTTGGCCAGAGAGCTGGTGGATGCCCCATCCCTGGAGGTGTTCAAGGCCAGGTCGGATGGGGCTTTGAGTAACCTGGTCTAGTGGGAGGTGTCCCTGCCCAGGGCAGGGGGGCTGGAACTAGTTGATCTTTAAGGTTCCTTCCAACCCAAATCATTCTATGATTCTATGATACACAACTTGCTTCTGAATGCCACTGTAAGTGCAATTAAAATATTAGAAAGTATTGTCAACGAGATGTAGACCTTGCTATCTTTAAAGTATTGCTTGACAGTGGAAGAAAAAGAGCAAGAGACATTGCAGGTGTCATCATGTTTGCCCCCATACTGTGGAAATTTTACCTGGATCAACAGCCAGAAGCACGTTTCAGAGTATCACTGTCCTGAATCATTTGCTGAAAAACAAGTCACTGAGAGATAAGTGACCCCTCATATTTCGTGGAATTATGACTCACTGAGGTTTGTTTTTTTGGCTTGTGTGTACTTTAAATATTAAGGCTTACTGTGATGTCTGCTTTGCTCTTTACTTTTGAGCTGATGTTGTTCAAGGATAGTTTAGATATAAATATCACTTGCAAAATGTAATCCACAAACATAAGCTGGGACTGTAACTCAGAAATGCTGTAACAGTTTGGATTTCAAAGCCAAGAGGCGAAGTAATTTTAAATAAGTGCATTAATATGAAGTACCACATTTTGAATATACCAGCTCTTTTATGGGCTGTGAGAAGTACATATGAGCTTGCAGGAAGAATGGACATTTTATATGTTATGATGAGATTTTGATATTATTAGTGCTTGTTTGATGACTACACTTTCCATATCTCAAATATTTTGATATAGCATTTACTAGTAACTAATTTTTCCTCTAAAATTAATGAATGGGATCCAAACTCATCACCTTGCTATATAGTACAGCACAAAGGAATAATTCAGCTCTGAAGTTATAGACTAAAATCCTATATTCACAGGGACCTAGTACTTAGATTTCTTATTTCCCAAGATAGAGTATTGGGAGGTATTCTCTAAGTTTTCTTTACAAAGAAAAAAATTGAGTTTAAATTTGCAAAATTTAATTTGCCTTTCTACCTGCCTGAGTGGTTAATATTCATATGATTTAGACCTTTCCATCGTAGACCATTCACTTTGGAAGAAGAAAACACCTAGACTTCTTAAAATTATGCCTGCACTGAAATCTGATTACTTTTCCTTCAATTACTGAATCAATTGCTAAAATATTGATGTGTCTGAAATTAGATTCATGGAAGGTTTTTGAAAAAAAACCCCAAACATAGAAATTGATGAGGAGCTGAGGAATAGACCTCAATCCTTAAAGATGATGTGCCCTAGAATAAGCTGTAGGAGTTTTTTAAGTGTCTAAGGATTATTCCTTTCTTTTCTCAAGACAGAAAATGTTTAAACCATTCCACATTGCCCATCTTCCGACGTATTGTTATACATTTGAGGTTAAGTCAGTTTTCCCAAGAAGCATGCTCTAAAATGTTGTTAAGGAATACTTAAAGTTTTGCAGTGGACACTTAGCAGCTGATTAGAAAAATAAAATTTTAGCCTCTACCATTAAGTGTTTCTTTTTTTGGTGGTTTCATTTACTGCTAAGGGTCTAATAAAATACTAGGGGTTTCATTCCATTTCCTGCTGCTGGAGATGAATGGATTAGAGTAGAGCATTAAGAAGAATGCAAGGATTAGAGAGGATCTGCAAAGGAAAGGACATGGTTGGCTTTTATTAAATACACCTTTATGACTGTAGACAAGATGGGGGAAGATGGGGAAGTTTACTTGGCAGAGAGAGAAAACTTCCCAGTAACATGGGAATAGGATTATTCTTTTGGGAAAAGAAAAGGTCATCAGGAACTATTGACTCAGATACCCTCTGCCTACCCTCGACTGGTCAGAGACTGACTCAGAAGGTCTGTGGAAGGCTACCTTGCCTATGATTAAAATTTGAACAATCAGTCCAAGAGTCCATGGAGAGACGAAAACCCAATTTTCAGTGCAGAAGTTGTTGACAACAGTACAGCGCAGAGTGATAGAAATCCCTTCATAGTGCTAGGTTTCATACACAGAGCTCATTTATTCAGTTTTGTTCTTTCCATCTCTGTATGTGTACTTTAAATGAAAAAGGAACCACCAGACAAAATAAATACCTAAAGATGGTGACTACTTGAGAGAGTGTACCCACAATATTCTATAAATCCAATATAGCCTATTACTTTAAAACGTATTCCTTGCAACAGGTATAATTTTATCCGTTTAGGGAAAAACGTGTGTACTTTCTTTTGACAAGACATTCTAATTTTAGAAATTCTAAACTACTTCAGAATTTTACTCCTGGTAATACTCTTACCAGCTCTAACCCGGTAATAGTTGTGTCACATTGACAAATTAACTTACTCCTCTGTAGTTATCTTTTTCCGGAAGCTGGTTTTGTGTTTACATTGTGCACTTGTTGAAAGATGGAAGCTTTATATTTTTAGTATTTTAATTTAATTTTTATATACTTTTGGGCAAGGGCTTCTTGTTTGAGTGTCACTTCAGTACATTTAGTGTTATGAATAGAATTGTGTTACTTTAAGCAGCAATTTTCTCCTAAGAGACTGCATTCCTAATCAGACTTGATGGTTAATTTAGGTACAAGAATTTATGTTCTGATTTTTTTTTTAAATATTAGAAAGTAAATCATTTCAAGCCATATATGGCTTGAAAATTTATCTCCTTCAGTTATCTCTTTTAAGAGCATTGGTGGATTCAGACAATTCTTAATCAGTGCTGAAATTGAATCAGTGCTCTTTTATAGTGATAGGAGAAATAAAATTCTTAATTATGTTTTATTGTGGGAATGTAAATGCATTTACTAAAAAATAAGTTTAGGAAGTATTGAAGTTGGGGCCATATTAGACTAGAGGACCATTTTTCTTTCAACTGGTCTGCAGAAAGATGTTTTTAAAATAAGGCTTACTTTACTTATGAGAAAATATTCATAATACCATTGAGGTAATATCAAAGGGAAACTAGATGCTAGATCAAAGTTAAGCAGCTGTTGTGCTGGGAACACTAATTACCATAATGACCAATATTGTCTCATTGCACCTTTTGTATTTTGTCTGTATTCTTATGTTTACATTGTAATTTTGGATAAGAACCGACTTATTTTGTTAGGGTTTTTTTGTACTGCGGCTAGTCCAGCTTACTTCCCTAACATTATAAGTAGCACAATAAAAATGTATTTTGTTTAAGTTGAAAGCAAGTTTAAAGTTCTGAATTTATAGAAACAAGTGCTTTAAGTGTTCTGATTTAGATATTCAATGTTTGATTGAGCACTAGAGGTTTCTACCCTTTCCTGGAAATTTTGCATAATTTCTGCCTTTGCTTATGATAGGAAAAAATAGCTTAGACAGAAAAGGGCCTTCTTTATGATCTTTGCACAAAATAGACTAAATCCAATGAAATAATCAGGCAACTTGGAAATTTGAAAACAAAATCTGGATGCATTGAGATAGACGATAAGGGTGCTTAATTACATTTGCTCTTAGATTTCAAAATCGTCTATTTCTGAATTATTTTTAATAGTCCTGTTACTGATCTGTAAACTGGTTTGTGCAGATATGGAACAAAATTATTTAAAATTCAGAAATAATCATGTGTTCTTTGAGTCTTACTGAAAGCACTTTTAAGGGTGACTCCAATGCTGATATACTTATGTACTGAAATTGAGGTCCGGAGAACGGGCTTGGCATGTTGATCCTCATTGCTTAATACCTCACTCCTGTGTTTGCATGTTTAAAAATGTAATGCATAAATTGCAACTAGCTGCGTGTATGTTAGCCATAGTGACTGGGGGATGTGAGGACCTAGGGACTGGGATTCACAGCAGACAGCCAGTTGGGCAGGACTAGACTAAGATAGCTGCAGGGTATCTAAGGAACCAAGTGGTGGACACGACATAGGGCTCCTGTGCACCCAAATCCCTGATTGCCCTGGACTGGCAGCTGAAGTCTTTCTGGAATATACTTGGGCATTTCAAGTGGCGTCATATGTCTGCTCAAATAGACCGTGATCTTCAGTGATGCTGAAAACCAAGGCAAGGTGTTCAGGCCTTAATGATGTACTGGCCACCATTAAAGCGGTATCCAAAAGTGACTGAGACCTTGCACCTCAATCCCAAAAGTGACTGAGACCTTGCACCTCAATCCCATTATTAGAATAATAACTTATTCTGCTGGAACGGTCAGCTCTTTTCTTTTGCAATTGAATACTCTAGGTTTGCTTGTCTTTTTACGTACTACTTAGTAATAAGAGCATGATCCCAGGAAGCAGAAAGACACGCTTGAGTATAGGAGGGCACACTGAGAGTTACTCCTCCTGCATGTGCAGGGTAGAATAATTCTGAAAAGAAAATGGTGGTGAAGCTCAGAAATACAACTGTTATTTCACTGTAAGTATGTACCCTTGGATTGTACTTTCTACTCCCACTGCTCTCGTGTATTTACCCATTGAGGTTTTATTCCTAGCAAAATATATGAACGTTTTTAGGGATAATGCTCTGGACTTCCATCCTTCAGTTTTATTCCATTGTTGAGTTTGGCATTCCTTGCACTTCGTCTCCCCATGGTCTGAGAATTTTTAATACTTAGCTGTGCACAAACTCTGCTTCAAGAGACAACTTTGACACCATCAGATTACAAAGGCTTTTGTGCTTCTTTTCTTGCCCTACTTTCATGTAGAAAGGAGAGACTGATTTCAGTAACAACTCTGTTTCTATAGCATATTTTCTTATTTAATTTCCATTGGATATAAAAAAATTCCATCTATAAGCTTCATTGGAAACTTAGAAAGCTTGAGGTGGATATATGTGATAGACAGTTGAATTCTACTTTTAGATTGAAACAAATTCTCTTTTCATTGACTCCCAAGCCCGAGAGAAGGAAGATGTATTTGCCAAGACTATTACGCATTCTCAGAAGTACACAAACTTATTTTCATATAAAAAGCTGCCAGAATCCCAGCAGTAGTAGATGCAGAACTTAATTCATATTCACCAGCTATACCGGGTCATCTCCAAGGAACTGAATCAGGAAAACAAACTGAGCTCTAATTTCAAGCCTAGTCCTTGCTGTTGCAGAAGTAGGTATGATCAAATAACGGAATGAGAGAGGGAGCTTCAAGGTGGTGCATGAGTTTTGTAGTTGAAGAAATAAAGAGGAGGCAAATCTAAGCAGGTACACAAAAAAAAGTAAGACAAAAACTTCACAAATCTATTATTTATTTTTAAGCCTAATAAATTTTGGTATGTGGCAAATCAACATACATTGGAAATAATTGTTTAGCATGAAACTAGCTAGTTTAGCGAATATAATTTTTAGCTGAAATAGCTTTTGTTTTTCCTTAGATATTGATTACTTAAGAATTTCAACTTTCCTTAAAAATAAGTAAATAAGCAAACTGTGTTTCACACATGAATACAGAGAAAGGCTGAAAATATGCAGTCATAAAGGCCCTAAGACCAGAGGGCAGGACAGATGATCTATGAAAGATGCAATATCTTCCCACTAACATTGTCTGTTTTATAATCTTAAACCATCACAGCTACAGCTACTCTTAAACTCAATGTTTTCTTTCCTGCTACAGCATAATTTTGGCTAAGGAAGTAGGTTGATTATCACTGAAGAGCTGAACTGTGTTGCTTTGGAAATGGGACCAACTTGCAAGGTTGAGATGCAGGTGGTGCCCTCCCTGCCCAGCTTACTTTGGAAATGGTTGCAATGATTGGTCTCAGTAGAACTGAAAGAGAAGAATTGAAACATGTCTCTACTCAGAAATTTTGTAGTAGCACATTATGTCTGCCAAGATGTGTCCCAAGTAGTTGAATTCAAAAATTAATGCTCCAAGGAAAGATTGCTCTGTTTCCATCATTACTCAGACGACTCAATGTATAAAACCAGGCCTTTCTGAAGGCCTAACATAGCACAAGGGGACCTTGGCAAGTGATAGGTGTATTGCTCCTGTTAAATATTGAGTCTATGCAGTGTTTATACGGTGAGTTTAATAAGAAGAAAAGCCTCTCTCAATTTGTCTTGAAACAGCTGAATCCCTGCTGTATAAACTCCAGAAAAATACTGGGCTAAATAGTTATTCAAGTTTTTTAGCTTCTGACAAAGATCTAAAGATCTTTTTAATTAAACCCAGGGCTACTCATCAGAACACTGTATTTTCTCTTCAATCTGTTTCAGATTTCCAGTGCCTCTCTCAAGTGGCCAGTTTACAAACACATCCCTGCAAACTGAAGCCTGTATTTGATTAATAGACTCTTGCAGCAGAAATTTCCAAGTGATAGGAGAGAAAAATGGCTAGAAATTATGGGTAAATGGTTTGCTGTTAAATTAAAATTTTTATTCTTTCTTTTTCCTTCACATATTTGTTCAATTTTGGTAGGTTCAGTGTTTTCATTATCTGCCTTTTACAGAGTGAAATAAAAGAAACATTCTAGAGACAAAAAAATACCAATTTTGCATCAGTTAAGGGGATAAAGCAGTGCCTGAAACCTAAAAACCACCCTAATTTAGTTACAAAAAAGTTGTACATTTGTGGTTGACATCTGATGAAAATAGACATCAGATTAACCCAGAATTCATGAACTGAATACATTTCCAAGTATTCCTGTTTTGTTAACTAAAGCATGATGTCCAGGACATTGAACACTCCTGAAACAGGTTTCAGTGAAGCAATATGTGTGGAATAAACTCCGTAGATATACATGTGACAGGACACACCGTTGTTCTTATTGATTCAGTTGATTTTCCTCCACTGATGGTGGGGAAGAATAGCTAATTATGGAATAGCATTTGAGACGTCCTGCCATCTGACATTTCTATATAATTTTAAAAATCCCTGAAATATATGCTTTGAAATGTTTAAAGATGACAGCACTGTCCTATGTGCCTCTTCAATGTCATAGTGGTAATGTACATAAACAAGTGTCAGGCTTCCAAATGACACAGAGGGTGCCATAAAAATCATAAAATCATAGCATAGTTTGGGTTGGAAGGGAACTTTAAAGGTCACCTGGTCCAACCCCCCTGCCATGAGCAGGGACATCTTCAACTAGACCAGGTTGCTCAGAGCCCCGTCCAACCTGACCTGGAATGATTCCAGTGATGGAGCATCTACCACCTCTCTGGGCTATTTGCGTCAGTGTTTCACCACCCTCAGTGTAAAATATTTCTTGCTTATATATACTGTGAATCTACCCTCTTTCAGTTTTAAACTGTTACCCCTTGTCCTATCACTACACTCCCTGACAACGCGTCACTCCCCAGCTTTCCTGTAGGCCCACTTTAAGTACTGGAAGGGGCTCTAAGGTCTCCCCGGAGCCTTCTCTTCTCCAGGCTGAACATCCCCAGCTCTCCCAGCCTGTCCTCACAGCAGAGGGGCTCCAGCCCTCCCAGCATCTCCATGGCCTCCTCTGGCCCCGCTCCAACAGGTCCGTATCATTCTTCTGTTGGGGGCTTCGGAGCTGGAGGCAGAACTACAGGTGATGTCTCACCACAGTGGAGCAGAGGGGCAGAATCACCTGCCTCGACCTTGAACAAGGAGCCATTCCTTCCCTGTCTCTTAATTTGTTGCAAAGACTGGTGTTATACTTTCCTGAATCTGACCATTTTTAAATATGTCTGTCAGAGTTTACCTTAGGGAATGGAATTTCATAGAATCATAGAGTCAGTCATAGGGATTGGAAGGGACTTCTGGAGATTATCTAGGCCGATCCTCCTGCCAGAGCAGGTCCACCTAGAGCAGGTTGCACAGGATGGTGTCCAGGCAGGTTTTGAATGTCTCCAGAGTCGGAGGCTCCACCACCTCTCTGGGCAGCCCATTCCAGTGCTCTGCCACCCTCAAAGGAAAGAAGTTTCTCCTCATGTTCAGATGGAACTTCCTATGTTCAAGTTGGTGCCCGCCACGTCTTGTCCTCTCACTGGGCACCACTGAAAAAAGCCTGGCGCCCTCCTCCTGGCACCCTCCCTTTAAGTATTTATAAGCATTGCTGAAATCCCCCTTCAGTCTTCTCTTCTCCAGACTGAAAAGACCCAACTCCCTCAGCCTTTCCTCATAAGAAAGATGTTCCAGCCCCCTGATCATCTTTGTAGCCCTTTGCTGTCTGCTCTCCAGCAGTTCCCTGTCCGTCTTGAACTTGGGGACCCAAAACTGGACCCCGTACTTCAGATGCAGCCTCACCAGGGCAGAGCAGAGGGGGAGGATGACCTCCCTCCACCTGCTGCCTACACTCTTCTTGATGCACCCCAACATGCCATTGGCCTTCTTGGCCACAGGGGCACATTGCTGGCTCATGGGCATCCTGTTGTCCACCAGGACTCCCAGGTCACTCTCTGCACAGCTGCTTTCCAGCAGGTTTGCTATTCATGCTGAATTCCATTCAGTTGAGAGTATTTTGGGTTTTGATACGGATGAGTCTGTTCCCTTTTTAGAATATGTCCTTATAGCAAACATCTCATATAAGGCTCTAATATAATTTCATTTTATAATGAAATGAGTGGGTGTTGAAAGGTTTTATGAGAGCAAACACATCCAACTCATGTTTTAGATATTCTGCTTGGGCTGCTTTGGGCTGCCACAGCATGCAACCACTCTTTGTGACTGTATAATAAGGCTCACAGACAACATTTGAATTTTTAATTTGCTCAATTTTGTAAAATTCCAGCTCTTAGAATTGGTTAATTACATTAAATCCACTTTCATTCATTCAATAAATAAATGAGTGAATAAAGAGTCTTGCCTCATGCAAACAGATGAAAGCTTAAAATGCTAAGCAAACGCTAAAGACTCAAATGCAGAAAGGAGAGGAAAACCAAAAAATGTTTACAGATCTTATAAAGAAAAAACAGGTTGTGATTTTCTTAGCATCCTATTTCATACTTTGTGAGTAAGTGAAGTGGGCAAGACAGCTGACTGCTCAAAAT
>VZSF01010259.1:349531-395053 GCA_013398295.1 Chionis minor | reverse complement strand
CTTTAAAGGTCACCTGGTCCAACCCCCCTGCCATGAGCAGGGACATCTTCAACTAGACCAGGTTGCTCAGAGCCCCGTCCAACCTGACCTGGAATGATTCCAGTGATGGAGCATCTACCACCTCTCTGGGCTATTTGCGTCAGTGTTTCACCACCCTCAGTGTAAAATATTTCTTGCTTATATATACTGTGAATCTACCCTCTTTCAGTTTTAAACTGTTACCCCTTGTCCTATCACTACACTCCCTGACAACGCGTCACTCCCCAGCTTTCCTGTAGGCCCACTTTAAGTACTGGAAGGGGCTCTAAGGTCTCCCCGGAGCCTTCTCTTCTCCAGGCTGAACATCCCCAGCTCTCCCAGCCTGTCCTCACAGCAGAGGGGCTCCAGCCCTCCCAGCATCTCCATGGCCTCCTCTGGCCCCGCTCCAACAGGTCCGTATCATTCTTCTGTTGGGGGCTTCGGAGCTGGAGGCAGAACTACAGGTGATGTCTCACCACAGTGGAGCAGAGGGGCAGAATCACCTGCCTCGACCTTGAACAAGGAGCCATTCCTTCCCTGTCTCTTAATTTGTTGCAAAGACTGGTGTTATACTTTCCTGAATCTGACCATTTTTAAATATGTCTGTCAGAGTTTACCTTAGGGAATGGAATTTCATAGAATCATAGAGTCAGTCATAGGGATTGGAAGGGACTTCTGGAGATTATCTAGGCCGATCCTCCTGCCAGAGCAGGTCCACCTAGAGCAGGTTGCACAGGATGGTGTCCAGGCAGGTTTTGAATGTCTCCAGAGTCGGAGGCTCCACCACCTCTCTGGGCAGCCCATTCCAGTGCTCTGCCACCCTCAAAGGAAAGAAGTTTCTCCTCATGTTCAGATGGAACTTCCTATGTTCAAGTTGGTGCCCGCCACGTCTTGTCCTCTCACTGGGCACCACTGAAAAAAGCCTGGCGCCCTCCTCCTGGCACCCTCCCTTTAAGTATTTATAAGCATTGCTGAAATCCCCCTTCAGTCTTCTCTTCTCCAGACTGAAAAGACCCAACTCCCTCAGCCTTTCCTCATAAGAAAGATGTTCCAGCCCCCTGATCATCTTTGTAGCCCTTTGCTGTCTGCTCTCCAGCAGTTCCCTGTCCGTCTTGAACTTGGGGACCCAAAACTGGACCCCGTACTTCAGATGCAGCCTCACCAGGGCAGAGCAGAGGGGGAGGATGACCTCCCTCCACCTGCTGCCTACACTCTTCTTGATGCACCCCAACATGCCATTGGCCTTCTTGGCCACAGGGGCACATTGCTGGCTCATGGGCATCCTGTTGTCCACCAGGACTCCCAGGTCACTCTCTGCACAGCTGCTTTCCAGCAGGTTTGCTATTCATGCTGAATTCCATTCAGTTGAGAGTATTTTGGGTTTTGATACGGATGAGTCTGTTCCCTTTTTAGAATATGTCCTTATAGCAAACATCTCATATAAGGCTCTAATATAATTTCATTTTATAATGAAATGAGTGGGTGTTGAAAGGTTTTATGAGAGCAAACACATCCAACTCATGTTTTAGATATTCTGCTTGGGCTGCTTTGGGCTGCCACAGCATGCAACCACTCTTTGTGACTGTATAATAAGGCTCACAGACAACATTTGAATTTTTAATTTGCTCAATTTTGTAAAATTCCAGCTCTTAGAATTGGTTAATTACATTAAATCCACTTTCATTCATTCAATAAATAAATGAGTGAATAAAGAGTCTTGCCTCATGCAAACAGATGAAAGCTTAAAATGCTAAGCAAACGCTAAAGACTCAAATGCAGAAAGGAGAGGAAAACCAAAAAATGTTTACAGATCTTATAAAGAAAAAACAGGTTGTGATTTTCTTAGCATCCTATTTCATACTTTGTGAGTAAGTGAAGTGGGCAAGACAGCTGACTGCTCAAAATACCTGCCGTGTAACCATTTCTATTTTCACCTCTGCGTCTGGTACAAAAGAAAGCATGTGCCTATTACACCTCCTTCCAGTTATCCTCTAATTCCTTTGCAGTGAAACACACTCGTGGGAATCCTATTTTTCTACTCAGAAAGTGATACTTAAGATTGGTGCTTTTCGTTAGAATTTGCATGGATTTTTTCCCTTAAAAACTATTTATTGTCTAGAATATAGTTAGGTCCAGACGTAACTTCTCTTTCCATCTCTTTAAACACATAATTTACTTGTTCTGTTTCATGATAATCACATCTGATTTTAGTACTAGAGCAGCTTACCAGCTGGGAACCAGCTTAGAGGAAGTCCTCAAGTTAAACAGTGACTCTGTAGTTCATAGGCTTATTTTTACATGAATAGATGGTACAACTCAATAACTGTAAATTTGCAGAGAGAAACTGTGCTGATAAACCAATCAAAAAATACATTTTACAGGTGGGCTTACTCCAGCCTGTGAACTGAATGCTCCTTAGTGGTTGGAGTGTGTTAAGTTTGTTCCTGGAGTGCATCCTCTGGTTTCATTTCATCCAAAAGGAATCAGGTTCTTGTAATTTGTCTGCTCTGTAATGTGAAGCAAAATACAGTAAGTAGCAACAACTGGGAGATTCACTTTGGGGGCGGTATGGCTGACATGAGCTGAAATGCTAATGGAGATGCACTTTTAGCCCGTTACATGTACAGCTCAAGAGTATCTTGATTATGAGCTGATTTTGGAAGCTACTGGTGAAGTTGCATTTTATGGGGAAAAAAAGCCCAACATTACAGTTCTTGTATATTTTTACTTTCTTAATTTTCTAAAAAAAAATCCCTAAATTCTCCCAACTTTCAAATCATGTGTTTGTGCGTGCATGAAAACCGAGGCATTTTTCTCCAAAAACATAATGCCTTTTCATCAGAATCCCAGAAACATTCTAGTATTTGGAAGAATGAATTAGAATAATTTTTTGCAGTCATTTATAGGTTGCTAAAACTAAGTTGTTCGCATGAAGATCCCCAGCTCGGTAAGAAACAACCGCCACCACTTTTACTTTTGTACAGATGTAGATGTAATTCAGGAAGTTGCACTTGTTGCTCCCACTTGAATGCATGGGCATGGCCTTCTTCAGATTAATTTTTGAGCATAATCTCATCCTGGTTAAAAATTCTTGTGAGGTTACCTAGGTAGACTTCAAACTTTTTAAACTGTATGCTTTTAATTCTGTTTTCTGCAGCTTTCAGGTGTTTTGCATGAGATGAGGACAACTGGGGGAAAGAAACGAGGCAGAGACTCTACTAAACCATGTCCAAAGCCATGATGGTATTGTAGCACTAGGTGAGATCCCAGTACTTTTATTTGATATACAGATTGGGAAACACACACATCTTTGCACCCTTATTCCTCCAGACAGGAATTTGATTAAAAGTTTTGTTTCTGAGAGAAAAAACTCTTTGATGTGAAAATACAGAGAATGCTAGACTCTCTGTCACGTATTATACCTTTAAAGTCTATGTGATAACAGTGAAACAGTTGTTTCTTGTTTATTCTACCATTTCTTATACTTATGCTGGACTAAATA
This sequence comes from Chionis minor, assembly GCA_013398295.1. Classification (NCBI taxonomy): domain Eukaryota; kingdom Metazoa; phylum Chordata; class Aves; order Charadriiformes; family Chionidae; genus Chionis; species Chionis minor. The sequence continues at coordinate 391,533 of VZSF01010259.1, read as the reverse complement.
AATTACTGTCAACTTCAAGCATTCAAAAATCATGACTCAGGCCTTTAAAAATGCCATGAACTTCAAAAGATATATATTCTTCGCCTTATGTTTTTGAGCCCTCAGAGATGACTTTTTTAAGGTTTTCTCCAAAAGTTAAAGAGTAAGAATGATTTATTTCTTGCTTGGGTTTTAAAATTAATTTTCTGTAAAAAAACACACAAAACAATGTGAGACTTGATAAAATCTTGAGGGTTTGCAGTACTTTAAGGGACTGTAGTTTTCTGTCTTTGATTTTTCAGTATGCCAGCCTTGTTTCCACTATAATAGCCTACGCTGAATTAAAGTGGAGGAGTGTTTCAAAACACAGCTTGAATTTTACCATCTTCCAGATAATTCAACCTCTTGCTGCCTGGCAGCAGGGAAAGGCTGTTGGCACATCATTCAGAGTGGAAACTGTAAACCCAGTTTTCAGGCACCTGGGGGGAATGTTCTGTGTTCTGACCCAAACCAAAGGATTGTTTGGAAATTAGGCTCAGGCTCCCATGTTGCATCTCCCAGGGCTTTGTCAGGAGCCTAACACTGGCTACCACTACCCTTTTAAAAAAAAATACCTTTTTAAGTTATTAATCATTATAACCTTTTGAATATCCCAAACTTTTGGTGTGTTGTATCAATTTCTGTTTTTAAGGGAAGAGAATTTTATTTATTGCTTACAACTTTCTTTACTAGAATCCTAGTGGGCAGAGTATTTGTCTCCAGTATTCAAACCATTACAAATCACTGGAATGTTATATTAATTGCTTATTGTTGTTCTTTTTTTCTGACTGGTTGAAGCCCTATGTCAGTTTTAATTTTGCATATGACACAAAGTGAAGCCAGCATTGCTTAATCATTTTTGAAAAAGGTCACATGAAATTGTTTCACTCCCAGTGAAAAACTGAGCGTTGCACTGTTAGGTAAACGGAGTTTCTGTCACCAAACCCTACTTTCCAGTAACTCTTTATTTAATCAGTTTCATAAACAACATTTGTTCCTGTTTAAAATTTTATATTTTATTTTGCAAGGATTTGTGACAACAATTTGTTTGGCCTCAGGCCACAGAAGGGCACACTGCAATTTTTTCCTTCAAGACCCTGGTTTTTTCAGCATCTCTTCCTGGCTGAAATCAGCAGTGACTGACATAATTTTGAATTTCAATTTCGATTTCTCATTTGAGTTACTGTGGGCTTGTGGGTCTGGATTTGCAACCCAATAGCAGCAATTATTTTTTATTTTGAGGATTACTTGTACTGGGACAGCCCAAGGTCAGTGAAAAGCCTTGTTTTGGTTCTATATAAATTAAACACCTGTAGAATTCTTAGGTAAAAGAATAATGTGTATATACCTTCTACAGAAGGCCCACATAGTTATGGAGATTTCACTATTTAAATCAGGAGATACTTAAAGTATGTTTTACTTCTGGAGTTTGCCAGTTTTCAGTCTTTTGCTGAAAACACTTGATCCTGCCACTGGTTTGTTTCCTTCGTAGTGTGGATAAGACCAATATTTCTTGGCCCAAGATAGAGTTATTTTTCGAGCTGGTGGCATAAAACTTCATAGCAGTTTCATTTAAAAGTTAAGATAGTGAAAGAATTCTTTATAATATCATTATGCAACACTTGTTTCATTTATAAAAATCCAATATCATATATAACTTTTTTAAGGATGGAAAACAATAGAACTAGCAATTGCCAAGTAATTTTGTGCATAAAATACATTAGTTGTTATACTGGAGTTAATGGCAGCCCTCTATTCCTGATGAGTTCTATGTTTCTCAAGATCTTTCAGACTGTTTGGTAAAAGGAGACAGATTATGATTCCAAAGTGGAATCAGTGGGAAGTTACAGGAAGGGAGGAAATGATGAAAACAGATTTCTGATGCTGACCTCTTATGCTTCAGTGTTTAGCGACTGATGTGATGAGACCTAATACTATTTTTCATGACTTTTTAGAAATAAAAAGAGCTAGAGATTAAATTTTAATTAATATATTCTTGTAATATCTTTTTTCAGTTACTCATAACTCTCTTTCAGAATAACACTGTCTAACATTTATGTTGATCCTTCGTGGATCCAGTTATGTTGCTTTGTTGTTTGTTTTTTTTTTAAATTGGTGTATGCTCTTCTGACAGGCAAAGATGTTCTCAATATGTTCTGATTATAAAAGAAGTTTTAACAGGCCAAAGTGAAAACTACTACTTTAATTCTTTTTGGGGAACCAACTGTTTAAAGCAAAAGGAGAATAAATTCTCTTCAGTCATTTTAGAATATTTAGAATATTTCTGAGCACTGACTTTGTGAAAAAGACTGAAGTAAATATTCAGAAAGCTATGGCTTGTATAGTATGCAGTGACTAGTTGTATTGCTCATTATTGTCTAGGTTAGCTACTTTGTTGTAGCATATCTACAAGCTTGCAGAAAAGTGTGTATCCCTTAAGGATTCAGATATTTGAATTTAGTGTATGCATCATGGAATGTGAAAAATGGCGCTGCAGAATGAACTGGGCCTTAAATGCTTGAATAGGTCTCCTTGAGATGGTGACAGTTGGATATGCTTCATCGAAGTTTAGATGCTACAAGCGTTCAGCTTGCTGACAGATGGGCCCGCTTATGGCTAATTCTACCTGTTTTAAAGAGCACCCTACCACAAAAATCTGATGAAGGAAGTATAAGCTTTTAAAATTGAATCACTTTTAAGTCTTCATATGTTGATGCAAGGCTCATGAGACTGGCACTTTGGTTACACTTGAGCGTTTTCCGCAGTCAAGATGCAATAAAGTCAGCCCATGGCGCAGGGTGGACCATGATGTTGTGCTGCTGCTGGAAAGAGCATTAGCCAGTGATGCTCCTTGGACTATACGGCTCTTTGGGATCTACCCCCACGCAGCAGCGGCACATAGACTGAGACACAGTTGTTGAGCCACAGACGGGAAATAATCTCTTGCATTTCAGCACAGGATTCATGATTCACAGATTCCAGGTATTTAAAGAAACTTCAGGAGATGTAGATTTGCTTCCTCTAAAACCGTTTCTTCTGGATACAGTGTTTTGCATTCATACTCCAGGTCGCTGGACAGAACAGAATATCTTATTTCTTTGCTTGTTCTTGTCTAAGAGGCAACAAAGACTGAGCTTCAGTGGTATGAACTGTTCAGAAGATACCTGTTATTGTGAATAGGTAAAGCTGTATTATAATTGGCTTCCTAACAAAACAGGACTGCACATGGCAAAATACAATGTCTGGTTTATAAAGCCGAGACAGGAGGCAGGATTTCTGCTCCCCTACTCCCAGTTTAAAAATAGCACTTTAGGATGCAAACAAAAAGCCATAGGAGTAATCTTTTTAAAACCAGTTACAATCTTATGTTATGCACTATACCTAACGTGTATGTGTGTGTGTAAGTATATCTACCTGAGCAGAAGAGTAGAAAATATATTCTCATATATATTCACATATTAAATTTCTTTCTAGATATATCCAAGTTTAATTTTCCAAGACGTGTAAGGAGTGTTAAATCTTTCTTCCAGTCCTTCTTTGCAGTCCCTTCATTTGTTAAATTAACTTTTAATAGCACTGCCTTGTCTTTAGCTCATGTAATGATCATTAAGATCATTAAGAGAAAGACCTGAAAAAGTTTTGTTTTTGTCAAAAACATCATCATCCATACAAACTAGCAGGTTGCTCAACTCTTCATACTTTTAAGTACTAAAGGAATTTATTGCTTGAACTGCAGGAAGCTGATTTGAACACAGTTGTACTTCATCACACCAGAAGCGTACAGCAGTGGTGCAACAGGTACAGACAGTTGCCAAGAAAAATTCCTGTTTGATGGTCAGAATCACATCAGTTGTGACCACTTGACTAAGGAATGGATTTCATGGGTGATATAAGCGTGTTCATTTTTCTGGCTCTTCAGGATACTGGAACATTTCCTCATGGCCAGGAGAAACAAGATGGGGAAAGAACAGAGTGGAATACCTTTGCTAATTGTTCCTTCTATTTTTAAAAATTCTATTCCAAAGTATCTCTCCTTTTAAGCTCCTCCTTTTACAGAATATACTTTTATAGAAGGAACCTTTATCTTCTCATTGAGTGTGCTTTTTAATTTGATATGGAAACAAGTATCAGGCAATACCATAATGTAAGAATACTTGTGCATATTTTAAAGTAATTCAGCTTTGCAGTTTAAGTAACTTCTACTTAACCATCCATTTAAACCATGTTGTTGTTTTTACTTCAACAGTGCTGAGACTCCCAGCCAGATGCGTTCACTCTATTTTGGGATACATAATCAAAACATCATCTCTGCCATAAACAGAAACCTATTTGTGGTCCTCAATTATTCTCTTAATGAGGAAACATATTATTTATTGCAAATGAAGTATGCTCAATATAGATCCAAGATGAAAATGAAAGCATGCACAAAATCAATGTTTCTACTAATGATTTGCTGAATCACCTATAATGTCATGTATTCATTCAGTGTAATGTATAGATGTTAATATTTTTATCAGTCAGCCAGTAGTCACATCCTGCTGTGAATTTTATGCATGAACTACCTATGAATGCAAGCACAGACACCCTGATAGATGTCTGAACTGTAGATAACAGCAATAATTTATCTAATCAGACTTGATATTTTAAATGTCTGCTTCATAAAATTGCTGTTGTAGTCCAGCTGCCACTTTTAATACTCAGATACTTTTTCACTGTGCACAAAAGTTGATGGATAAATGAAGGAAACACGTGTCTACTTTGAAGCAACTAATTTAGGAATTGTTCCATGTATTTGCTCCTCTGCACCAGCAACATTATTAGTCTGTTATAACTGGCTTGAGAGGTATTCCACCCACATGCTCTCATGAACAGCTTTTGGATAATGTTTCTTCCATTGAAAGAAATTGCAGAAAGATGGCATTATCATTGTTATTTAGCCCATCTTATATAAGAAAAAAATTCTCTTAAAACTCCCATAGGTTATAAACATGAAATTCTTATGAAATTCAAGACTGTTATGGACCAGAATTCACTGGTGATTAAGGAAATCACTTGTGTCTTCCAAACTGGCTTTAGGTACCTCTGTTGCTGTATAAATTCCTTATTTCTGAGTACCTTCTCACATTTGGCACACTGAGTGCTGCAAAATACACCCTGTTGGTAGGGACTAACAAGTTCTGCATTTCCAGAGTGAGTTTTACGAGACCTCTGTATTGGAGCAGCAGCTGTATAACTTTTAAGGGACATTAAGCAGCCAAAACCAGTTATTCTCTTAGCAACTAAGAATTTTTAGGTGCACCTGTGATATCAGTTGTGTTGGTAGCATTGATAAAGAAAACCAAGGAGAGAGGCAAATGACAGTTATGGGACCCCTGAGAACAGGAAATATATAACTTAGATTTAAAGAAAAAACCCCACATCAAACAAGCAACTAAAGTTCCATTGCTTTGATTTCAGACTTGCGTAAAGGTTTACATTACACAATAATGAAAAGAAAAATTGAAACTGCATAAAAACTAACAAAATAGGATGACATTCAATGTGAAAAATAGGATTACAGAGGGTAACTTGTACCAAACAGAAATACTTGTTTTTTTCTAAAAGAGAAACAAACATTTTTGATGCATTATCGAGGGAAACTGTTGATAAATATGGGATAGGTTCATTCAAGAAATAATAAGGTAATAAAGATAAGGAAATGGACAAAGTTGAAGCAACAGTGGGTCATGCAGAAATCTTATGGTTCCAGACAGAATTACTAATGAATGTCAGAGACTGGGATCTGATATGCTTGCAGAAACAGGGAATCAATGCACCTGTAGACAGCATGATGAAAACATTATGAAATTCTCTGGATAACACTGTTCAGCTGAATTCAAGAAAGAGAAGCTGAAAACAGGTTCTTACCTGAAGAGTTTTCAAGGTGATCAGGGTGATAGAGACAGTGTTTCATACAAATGGGAACTACAAGATTTTAACTTCCTTATTTCAACAGAATGAAGGGGGAAGAGGTTGTCTAAGTACTCATTGTATACATACAAGGGAGGAGGGAGAGGTATTTCATCTGAAAAAACCCATGACAGCAAGGGAGAAAATTGGTATAAGCTAGCGATGAATAATAGAACAAGACAGTTTGAGCACCCCGACATGGATTGGGGCAATCCCATGCACAAATACAGACTGAGCAGAGAATGAATTGAGAGCAGTCCTGAGGAGAGGGACTTTGGGGTGTTGGTGGATGAGAAGCTCAACATGAGTCGGAAATGTGTGCTTGCAGACCAGAAGGCCAACCGCATCTTGGGTTGCATCAAAAGCAGTGTGGGCAGCAGGGTGAGGGAGGGGATTCTGCCCCTTTACTCTGCTCTTGTGTGACCCACCTGGAGTACTGTGTCCAGCTCTGGAGCACCCAAGAGAAGAAGGACATGGACCTGTTGGAGGAGGTCCAGATGAGGCCACGAAGATGATCAGAGGATTAGAGCCCTTCTGCTGTGAGGACAGGCTGAGAGACTTGGGGTTGTTCAGTCTGGAGAAGCGAAGGCTCTGGGGAGACCTTAGAGCAGCTTTCCAGTATCTGAAAGAGATTTAGGAGATTTAGTTTAGTTATTAGGAAGAAATTTTTCACTGTGAGGGTGGTGAGGCACTGGAAGAGGTTGCCAAGGGAAGTTGTGGAGGCCCCATCCCTGGAAATGTTCAAGGCTGGGTTGGACAGGGCTTTGAGGGAGGTTTCCTTGCCCATGGCAGGAGGGTTGGAACCAGATGTTCTTTAAGGTCCCTTTCAACCTAAACCATTCTATGATTCTAAGATTCTATGAATTTGATGTACAATATGTTATGAAGGGTAGCTAAATGTTCCCCAGGTGTCCTCGTACTATGCGGTACCTAACACCAACTGCATTAATTTGCTTACATTTCTAAGGCCATTTCAATTTGCCTAGTCTTATCCTGTAGATTGAAGTTTAGGACTAACAGTAGCACGCAGTACTTGGTGGTTCAGTACAGCTATTGATGAAGGGACTCAGGCCCCAGTGTATCTTCTTTTTTTTTTTTTTTTTCTTCCCCAGCTGTCTAGCTAATATGCTAAAAGATTAGCAAACTTTGTCCCTCCTACCCAAATTCAAAGATTGCAAAACCTAGTTATATAAATATATGTTTATTCTGAAGTATTTTGAAGTATAAGAAAACCTACGGAGTTAATGCTCATGCCTTGATTTGTTTTGTCAGTAAACAAGAATTCATTCTGCAGTGCTTTCAATCTGAAAAGCATGAACACTAAGTACATTAAAAGTTTTTCAAAAACGTAGTTAGCCATGGTGAACTACTTACTGTAATCAATACCCTTCTGCCAGTGTGGAAATCCCCAGGTTTCTCCTTGATAATAGTAAATGTTTCTAATTCTGTCTGGCAGTGCAGTAATATTTTTGAGACTGAGATCTAATTAAAATCTGTGTGCTCTTTGATATGAAACAGATCAAAGTTAAATTTGGTATTCTTAGCATCCAGCCTTTCCTTCTCTTTCGGAATGCACTCTTCTACTCTCTGAAATTATTTTGCAGAAGTTCAGCAGACTGTTACCTTCTCTGTTTGAAGATATTTTCTTTTCTGCGTCATTGGAAATCTCTGACACTTTGATAGGCTCAGTGGAATAGACAACACGTGTGCACTGGGATTTATGCATAAATAGAGCAAGGAACAGGATGAAGCATATCCTCAGCTAATGTAAATCAGCAGTGAAACACCAGAGTTTGACTGATTAATAACTGCTGAGATGATTTCCTAATGGTTTTTACATAACAAAACTCATACACACAGATAAACAATATTTTCCATTTAGAAAGGCTGAACAAATGATAATATATATGAAGCTCAGCTTATATAACCTGGGATACTCAATCTTTGTACTAGAAGCTGGAAGGACTATTCAGACACATATTTACACAGCATCCAACTACAGGAAACACTATCCTTTGCCTGAAAATCTGTTTCACCACAGCCTCCAGTATAATTGAAGCTTTTATGAGTCAAGATCTTTCTTTGCTTATCATGACGACTAAATATGACCTGTTTTAGACTTAGTTTGGGATTGTGGAAGATATTTTCTGCCTTGCTTAAAATACAGTAGAGTAGGCAGTTATAGAAATCACTGTCTTTTGCTGCCCATCCCAGTGAAGAGTGTTTCCAAGGCACCTGAAGTAGGCGGTCTGATTAAAAGAGAAAGGTAATTAATCAATTAAAATATTTATATCCTGGACCTCAATATGGAGAGTAGATGAAGACTCTATTCATACTAAGTTTTTCTTCTCCCAGCGTTCCCTGTTGGTAAGTTAGACATCCAGCATGAAGTGATCTTCCTAGCATACAGGGGTCGTGGTACTATGAACACAGTTCCAGTGTCAAGAGAAGTAGAGTCCCAGATCTATGCTTCTTGTTTGTGGAAACAAAACAAAACTAAGTGATGTGGGAGAAGATCCCATTCCCCAGATGCTTCTCAGGTGGTAAGGCTTGTGCCGGCCCTTCCATTTCTTCAATCCCCCAGCAAGGAAAAGCACCTTTGTGGAGCAGGTAAAAGCTATGACTCTTCCTAACAGTTAGACACAACCTGAGTACTGCAGTATTTGGTGCTGCATCATCTTCCTCACAGATGCTCCTGCTGCTTAGTGGAGCCCGTAGTCATTAAAGGCTGAAAGACCTGGGTCTGTTTAGCCTGGAGAAGACTGAGAGGGGATCTCATCAATGCTTATAAATATCTAAAAGGTGGGTGTCAGGAGGATGGGGTCAGACTCTTTTCAGCGGTGACCAGCAACAGGACAAGAGTCAACAGACACAAGCTGGAACACAGGAAATTCCATCTAAACATAAAGAAAAACTTCTTTACCTTTCAGAGGTAAATGCTGAGTGGAGAGACATTTGTTAAGACTGTTCTCTCATATATGGTTTGGGCTCCTTAATCCCTTATGGGACCCTTATGGTTCTTTACACTTGACTCCACATTTACAACTCTAATCCTCTTCTGAAATCGGAGCACTCAATGGGCAGAAGAAAATCAGTCTCTGTGACACTTAACGTACCAAAAAATGTATTTTTTTTAACCTATTAGGTAGGAATTAAGAGCAGCAGGATGTAAGCGGCTTTGGCATTAAGATGTCCTGATTGTTCTTTTCCCTTGGTTACATGTAGGCAACACAGATAGCCAGTGGCAGCTCCTGTGATTGAGGAGAGTCTTGTTTATCCATGATCGAAACCGGTTCTAAATATTGGCTTCTTCTTCATTTAAATATTGGCTTCTCCTTCCATGCTGGTTGGGTGACTGTTCTTCAAGAGAGAGCCTAGGCTGATCAGACACCATCAGACTGTATTGCTGATCGGTGACAGAATGATGTACTTGTTTAAGGTTTATTGATGAAGAGGAAGAATGATCTTGACAGTCTGCCCATGTCTTTGATGGATAGCTTAATCCTCAGAAGGTTTAGCTGCTCGCAAGCCTTTTACTGATGCGGTCTTTACCTGGCAAAACTAAGTCACCAGGCAAAGTCAGCAGTAGCAGCACAGGTCAGGAGCCAGAAAGGCTGGAAGCCAGCAGAAAGATAAACCCATGGAGATATATTCTTAGCCTTATTTCCAACTTGTGACGTGCAAGCTCTTTGTCCCATTGACTCTAAGGCCTATGGGAAATGATTTAGTTCAGTGCTGTGGATTCAATTACAAATGATGTAAAACCAAAGAGACTAAACCATTTTGAAGAGTTGTTTAATTATAAGGTGGTAATTACCTGGTAGCAAAACCCATGCTCAGATGATATGTTGCTGCCAAAATAATTAACTGTGTGGAAGTGAGAAGCAAAAGCAGATTAAAGCTACACAGCAGGAACTTGGTGCCAAGTTCTCCATGGCTCTTACAGAAAAGAGCAACAACATTCAAAAAACCCAGTGTCTCCTCTCCACTCAGTGTGGTCTGTGTGAAAGTATTCAGAACAGAGCCTAAAGGCTGAGAGTTATGTTTTTTAAGACTCTTCTCTCATTTAGGAATTCGATTTTTATTTTTTTCTTTTTCTTTCAGCAGCAGTATATGTACTCCAGATAAACAGGAAGAGCAGTCTGGCTTTTGAGGCATCATGAATTAGCTCAGGGTGCAGATGGAGAGAAGACAGAGAGTAAGTAGAATCCATGGGACTTGTAGGAAAGCAGCTTTGCCTTTTTGACTATTTGAAGCTCCTCGTTGCTCTGTAAACTACCATTCAGAATTTAGTTTGGCAAGAAGTTGTTCCTTAGCTTCAAAGTTACATGTTGTGTATAAAAGGCATGAGAATTTAGACTGGGTTGATTGCCTCTCTGTGTGAATACCAAATCCACCCAGAATCCCTGACAGCTGAAGACAGGGTGAGACTATACCACGTAGAGACTATTCAGGATTATTTGTTTGTCTTGCTTTGCATTGGTTTTAAAGACTCAGACAAATATTTGTAACATGTTGAGTCAGTGCCTGTTCCATTAAATAATAAACCAATGACAAATCAGTGGAGTCCTGAGCAAAGCGTGGTTTGGTTTTTCATTTTGGGTTGTTTTTTTCCCCTGGTAACTTCTAAACTTCTGAGAGCAATGTAAGTGCCTGAGAAATGTGACTGATTGAAAGAGAATACCAGATTAGTTCATTCCCTAGCTTGCAAGTGGCAGAGTAAACTTCCCTTCTTCTTTCTCTATTTGTTCTAGATGGGAGAAATCACCTTTCAGAATACAAAGCGAGTCCATGGCTTTCACATCCTCCCCTGTCTCCAACTGCTCATTAGCAGTGTCAGCAATATGTCTGTTACATGAGCCTTGGTTTGTTGAGAGCAATATCACTGAGCGAGTAACAGTAATAAGTTTGTGGTCATTACTGTGTTTTAAAAGAAAATCTGACTCTCTGCACAGAGTGAGATATCTGCATCAGCAAAACCTGAATGCAGAAGATAAATAAATTGAGATGCAGATAAATCCTTGTTCATTGCTGGGGATAATATGCTCCCCGTTGTGGAGTTCAGTGTAAATACAGCATCAATATCTGTGGGCTTCTGAAAACAAATGTTCTGAAGTAGTGTTACACAGTCTTTCCACTTCTCTTTATGAACAGTTTGGGGTCATGAACAGTTAAGGTAAGGGAGAGGGAAGTAGTATTTTATCTGCCTGGCATCCTCTTCTAGTTGCAGTCAATGAATAAAAAATTGAGAAAAGGAAAGTTTTCTCTGAAAATAGAGTGCTCAGAACAGTTTTTTCTTGTACAAGAGGGGTTTTTTAAATTTTTCCTGTGGTCACTGGAAATCTGCAGAGCAGATCACTTGTATGTAGCTTAGTTTGCTGATGTCTGGTGCATCTGACTGGTCATATTACTTACTTCCTACTTTTTATCTGTTACTGCTTTCTGCTTATGAGCTTATGCAGCAAGCTAGCCTTACCTTCAAAGCTACACCTGTCTGAATTCTTGTGTTTATTTCCCAGGTTCCAAGTGATGGTGCTTGGCCAGGCTGGTATCCTACCCTGCTGTGCAGAGTTTAAACTAGGCGACAGCCTTCCAGTTCTCACTTCTAAAGCAGTGGGCTGAAGAGACAGGCATTTTGGTGAAGTGCAGTAACTTGTGGTATTCAGGATGTCAGACTCCGCACATATTGCTCTTTTCTCTCTTTCCACCTTGGAAGAAGTTTCTTTAACTTGTTCACCTTTTGCTGCAATCTTTATTAATTTTTTTTTTCCCTTCAACTTTTTTAACGTCTTGAGATCAAGTGCAGAGCAGTTCTGTGGCAGTGTGAACTGGAAGACAGTGGTATCATCCATTTAACACTGGCTTCTGTTGCCCTTCTCAGTGCCGATCCCAGCATTTTTTTCTGTTACATTGTCAGCTGCCTTTATCCTGGAAAAATGTTCAGAATATGCCATATTGTCAAGATACATCAAAGTAGGAAACACCAAATTAGACAGGCGTGATTAGAGAGTCATTACAAGAAATATGCAAAGTACACACTAGATAAATTGAATTATCTACAGCTAAAATGTTGCATGCAGATATCCTCCAGTATAGCAGAAGGCAAATTGAAAAGAAAATAAAGCTTGCACGGTATTTTGCACAGGGTTTTGAATCAGAGGCAATGGCAGTCTGCTTCAGTGTCTTTGGGTAAAGCTCCATTTGACTCAAATGTGTTACCAAGGAAGTGATACTAGTGCTACCCGTGTCACCTAAAGTGTTGTCAGCAGACACGCTGTTTACCTCATAAGTCATGAAAAATTAGGAGGTGTGAGATCAAAGCCAATCTTTTATTTTTTTAAAAAAATCTGAATCTACAGTGACTCCCTTCAAAGGAGTACTACCATACAGAAAAACAGGCTAAAGTGTGTGTTGTGAAACTCTTACAGTTTGTAAAATGTGGATTTGGAGTTACATGGACAGACTCCCTGCTGCAGAAGCTCTCTGCTCACATTCCCTGTTCTCGTGTGGAGCCCTTCACTGTATATAATTCCTGCAGGAATACAATAACAGTGCCATCTAACAGTGTTAGGATAGGACGGTAATAATTCCACACAGTGAAGATTCCTAAAGTTGTCCCAATGAAGTTGTTAAGATAAGTGGTAATTTCCACTACTCAGAGATGATGACGACCATTATTTAGGCCCCCTACATGACATAGCAATATTTAACACCTCAAAGTACACAACTTCATCTGATTTCACTAATTGAAAATACTAAACATAGCAACTGGGATTGCGCTCTGGCTCTGCAGCAGCCAGATATTCTCTTCTGGAACTAAGAAGGGGTTTATCCCTATTTGAAATAGTCCCCATCAATCTTCTGCAACAAAGCAGATGACTGTTAACAGACATTATTTGTGAAAACACAGAGAGGGCCAAGCAGGCTGGTGTCCAGACTGTGGCTAAGCCCTGTCACGATCCAGACATGATGTGCTCCCCTGCCACTTCTATATCAGAGAGGATTAGTCTAAGCTATGTGCTCTGTGTACCAGTCTACACTTGTTCCTTTCTGCAGGAGGAACCTAGCGTGGGTTCCAACAGCTCTGAAGTTGGCCACTCACCCATGATATGAGAGCCTTGGTTTTGATTTCCTGTTGAAGACAATCTGCCTTTTTCTGCATGATGGCTAGGAGAAGGTCTTTCTCTTGTTACAGCAATGAATTAGAACAAGAATGAGCATGAAAGGCTGTCTAGTCTAGTGGAGGGATGTTGATTGTGGGAGAGGAAAGATCTGGGTACCCAACTATGTTCTAAGGACACTCTCTACATTTTGTCTGACAGTATTTCAGTGCGGTGCAACAAGACTCCTTACTTTCTACATTTCCATTTCCACTGAACACTACTGTCCACTCCACACTGACTCCAAAACTGTATTTGCAAAGACCAGCATTTTTGTGGAATCTACAGGCTGGTGATCCACATAAAAGTACAGCTTTCTTACAAAAATTAATTAATTACTGTTTTCCAAGTACTGTACAATCTAGCTTGTAGTTAAGCTGCAGATTTAGTCTTTCTGGATTTGAGTCCTTTCAAGGACTCAAAGACATCAAAGAATTCTCATTTTACCAGATTTTTCTAGACAACTGTGACACAGACATTAACCTCTTCAGATTATAATTGATGTGTGTTCACATGTTAAGGAGAATGGAAAATACTATCTGTAAAAGCAGAACTTTTTCTATTCTTACATATCTCATCGTACTATATAGGAATAGTATATTTGGAAGCCTAAGCAATGTTGCCAAACTCTAGTCTGAATATTGGAATACCATACAATCCAATCTGTTTTTAAACCCATTTTGCCTTTCTACAGTTTTGTTCTCAAATATCTCAAAGGCATTTCTAAAGCACAGTTTAAGTATTGAGCTAAAGAAGGGCTGAAACAAAAGCCCTCTTTTCAACTTGAAATGTAAGCTAATAATTAAACTTGACTCAGTAAGTAAGGAGAGAATTAGCCAACCCATATCACTGCAGGCGAGTCACATTGTAATTCACTTGTCTATATTAAGTTTTCTGGGAGCTCACTTTAATCTCATTTACACCATTGCAACTCAGTTTCTCCACGGTTATAAATATGCCCGGGATAGGGCACCAAAGTCACTAATACAGGCCCCAGAAGTACTTGATCAAATATATTTTCTTTCTTGAATTCTGCTTGTGGTGCCATCATCTCAGCCTCCTTTTGCCTCACAGGGTGAGTCACTGTATTTCTGGTCTTAATTTTAAATTCATAATGTGATAAAAGCTTCCACCCCCACCCCCGCATAAGTGCTGGTTTACATTATTTTTTATTTATATTTTACATAAATAATTTAACATATTTTTTTCTGAATGAAAATAATATAATGAATGACCTTCTTTTTAGTGGATGCTACTAACAATATTTAGTTGTGATGAGGGTTCCTTTTGTGCCTTCTACAGAAAGATTTAAGGATTTCATGATAATCAGATCTACAAGGGCTACCTCTGAAAAATAATGAGCTAAAGAGCTTTTAGTTTTCTCCCACCAGTAATGTATTCTCTTTTTTTTGAGAATATACACTTCCAAATTAATTTAAATTTGGAAGGAAAAAATACCTGTTTCAGAGGATAAGCTCGTATCTTGTAGAATGCAAGTTTAAGTAAAGGGTAGGTAAGTGTTTGCCTTCTGATTTTTTAGTATAATTAGCTTTAGGCAGGTGACCTTTCAGAACAATGTTCCTTGCAAATAATTTTGTATTCAGATTGGTTGTGGAAAGTTACATGAATTACTGTGTGAAACAAAAAGCACAGATTAGCATAGATGGTCAGCCTCCATAATTAATGCAGCCTGTAATTCAGCTCTATACATGTGATAGAAATAGTGTATCTGTATGACTTTACGTAAGGGAAGAGTAGGGGATCACAACTAATTGCTACCTTCTCTCTCTTGAAGGCTACCTATTTTAATCTATATTAAACCCAAATGTGGTTCAATAACTGCCCATTCTCTTCAAGCTTGGATAGTCTGTAGCTGCTGGCATTCCAAACACCGCATCAGATCTCACGGTGTTCATTAGTTAGTGTTTGCTGGTTATCAGCCAAAGTTTGAACTTCTACTATCCTTCATGCTTTTTAATGAAGCTCCTTGGGACCTAAATTAAGAAAGTCAGCCAATTCCTAGACACTATGTATCAGCAGCTCCTCCGTCCTTTTCTCTCTACTAATAGCTCACAAATATAGGGCTTCTAGTTGTTATCCTGTATAAATCCAGAAAATCACCTGAAACAGATACTGTACTCAGGCTTCTAAAGAATGTGAAATTGGAGCTGTAACTTTTCTTAAATTTTTAGCCTCAAGTTGACTAAATAGATGTCTGTATAAAAGTTCACCACCTCTATTCATGAACAGAAGTAGATGAATAGCTGTACAAGCATGTTGGTGAATGAGGTGAAGGGGCAAAAGAGGCTGAGATGTCTGATTGTCCCAACTCACTGGACACAAGAATTGGATCTGGCAGCACACCGTCTCCATGGCAGATGATTGATATCAGGGACTGGAAAAGTAGCACAGTTACCATGTTTGAATTCCTAACACGAGATCAGCTTTAGCGTCAGTCACCAGTTCTCTCACCAACCCGCCTGCAGTGGTAGGTAAAGGGTATGTAGATGGTGGCCCAGGGTAAAAGTCTCAAATAATTCGTCTTGATTTGCTGCAAATCCACAGGCACCTACCTACACATGCCACTGAGTCCTACTTCTTCCCCCTGCAATGGTTGTACAAGCAGATCACAGAATTTGTATGGAAGGATTTTATCTACGTGGAAAAAACCAACACATTTCTATGACTGAAGACAGAGAAAATACTTTTGCAGCTCCCTGGAGCCCTGAAAGCCAGCAATCACATTTCGGAACGGGGCCGCCACGATGATTATTTGCAGAAAGTGTGTGGGAGAATGACTTCATGCAGCAATTGTCTGATTTCTCTTAATAACAAATATACCTTCTGAGCAAGGAAACTTATTTTCAGTCAAAGACAGCATTTGTAAGCCCATGGCAAGTATGCATCGCAGAGAGCTGATTGCTTTCTACTTTCAAATAATAGATTTAACGTGTGCCCAATTCTGCTGAGAGAAGCAAGTCCCAAAAGGAGAAAAAAAAAAGACAAAGCAATATTTTAAGTACTGTTAATTTAGGAAAAAAATAAGAGTATTTCACACCCAGCATACACTCCTGGAAATATCTGAGTTGATCAAGCCCTTTGTAAGGGGGTCCTGAGCTGGCTGGAGCATGGAAGCAAAAGTTTCCATGAGGTGAGGAAGGTGAGAAACAAAATACTAAGCTGAAAAAAATACCTCTTTTAAGTAAAAAAAAAATAAATCTCAGAATACCCAGGTGAGACAGATCAAATTAATAGGTCTGACAGCAAATCTAAGTTGCCCATTTCCATTGTCTCTAGGGAGCATATTCCGGTGTTACAGGCCTGCTTTGTAATCCAAATAAGTTCAGCCAACTAAATTCTTCCTAGTATTCTCTGGTTTCTTAGGAAAAAAGAATATCTGTATTCTGTCGTCTTTGGGGCCTGGCAAGCAAATCCCTTTTCCTCATGAGCGTCCCAATTTGTAAATAGCAATACTGACTCTCTATTTCATGGGTTTCTTCCTCTTGCTTGCCCCGCTGTATGTGAGAAACATTCCCTTCAGCGGTGAACATTCACTTGTTTCTTCCATAAGCTCCTGCCTGTTCCGAGGTGCAGTAGCCATCACAAGGCGAAAAGGCAACTTGGCTACAGAAGAAGATATATGGTACTTACACAGCCAACTGCATCCAGACAAACAAGTGTAGTCACTCCAAACACTTTCATAACTGAAATATTTATGACAATTTTACCACGAGCTCATAAACATGTGGTACAACTGGTTAGAAATTCAGATCTGGAGAGACTTCTGAAGAGTCATGTTGGTCCAGCTCTTGTATCCAACAATACTTATGGTCTACTTCTTCTCTGGGTTGTGGTCTTAGCTCCAAGGCAAATATTTCCAAGGAGTGTTTGATGCTTTGTGCTCTGCTGGCTGGGGAGAGCTGGAAGGTTGCAGCACTGGCTGGTCTATAACTGACCCAATCTGGCAGCTCAGCAACAGTTTTCAGTCAGCACTTGTGGAGGCCTTTGGGTTGGGGCAGCGCTTGACTTGAAAACCACAAAAGGGTGAGGAACACATAGGGCACTACGAAAATGAACAGCCACTTCTTTTAACCACTTCCCTTGAAACTTCAAAATTTTGGATTTTCTTCATTGCATTAACAGGATGCATTTTTTTTTCTCTAATGTTAAAAAAAATGTTAAAAAAAATGTTATTAACATGTTATCCTTTTCCTTACACTGCAGGGTTTCGTGCAAGCAAGAGTGCCTTCATTTTCCACTGAATCATACATATATGTGATGTTCTACTGCTGCATGCATTCACAGTCTTCTACTTTCTTAGTTATTTACTGATGTTCTGCCCGCTGCTGGCTCTGCTAGCTCATACCTGCTTAACTTTCAGTCCTGTGTTATCCCCTCAAAGTAAATGGACTAGCAAACAGGAAGCCCTATGGCATAATTTTTCAAGCAAAACATGAGGATATTCCCACATGGAGTTAATCCCAAGAGGGGTGAGCAAAGAATTCCCCCTAGCCTGTGTCTGTGTTACAGCTTCTGGTAGCCACAGGTTCCAATAGAGCCTCTGCTACCACGACACTTCGGTACTTCCACTTTTTCTACTTGGACGACATACTTTTGCCCCTTCCTCCAGCCCACCAAGCATTAGCACTTCTATTGCTTTTTTGAGCTACTGTTGGGAATTCTCTATATAAAAGCGTTGCCACCTTCAGTCTGGAAGAAACAAACCGATGCATCCACTTGAGTCTTTACCTACAAGGGCACAAGACGACAGATCTAATCTTATAGTTAAGTGCTGTAATAAAAGGAGAGTCCACAGCCAAAGGGATTGTCTGTAGCTTTTTATGCTTTACAGTCAAAGAGGCAGTGAACTTTGAGTTTATTAGAGCCATCCCCAGTATGTCAGTGGTGCTTTTCACATGTACAGAAGTTTCTTGCAAGTACAGTTTACCACAGTATACCCAGATCTTATTAGATATTATGATCTGTTGAAGTTTTCATTCTTGTAGGGTCTGCTGTGCACTGCCTTGGAAAGGAAGAGTTGTTGCAGTGATTAATGGCAGCTGATTATATCTAGAAAAATTACATGCTCAAGGGAGCTGCTGCAACTCTGTTCCTTGGGTAGTAGCACAGTGAAATTTTCTCCATCATATGACCTTAAACACAGAAGGACAAAACCTCTACAAATCCACTGTATGTTTATCTCTACTCCATGGCTTTAAGTACTACACGCCTGCCTGGGTCACGTGAACTGAAGAGTAGCATTCAGGTAAGTTGGGAGCTCCACATGTTGAACTGGGTAAATAATTACAAATCTCCCCATATTTAAGCTTAATGTGTAGCCATGTGAACTAAATTTTTTTTTTTTTTTTACATTTTTAGATAGTAAAGCAGCACAAAATAGTTCCCACATTACTAGACAATTTTCTACCCAGTGACATGATTCAGTGTTGAAGAAATAAGGGCTGCAAGTTAGTGCCTCGCATTCCAGCCAGAAAAAGAAGGAAGAAATCTTCTGTTGGAACAGAAGTGTAGAAATGCAACTGTATGAATTTTCACTAATGAAAAGCATGAAGGAAAGAAGGATGAGAATTGACACACAGACCAAAAACTGAAGACAAAGCAAAACGTCAAAATTACATTGAAATAACTATATCAGTTGATTATAGGCATAGAGAGTAATAAAAGACAGGGGAAGAGAGAGAAAGGAGAAAAGACAGCATATTTATTCCATTTTATGCTATTCTGTGTGCTGTTGAAAGCAGAATCATTACAAAAGATTACTTCTGCCAAAAAAACCACATTGGACCATGGGAACATTTTTTTTCCTTTTTAAATTCAGTATTTAAATCTTTTACTTGTTTGTTGCATGTTTTTATTTGTTCTCAAGGCTTTGTGAGTGTTCTTTCTCTTTTTTAAGCACATTGTTAGCTAGCCCTGGGAAGCTTTTGTTATTTCTTAGCTAGTCCCTGCCTATGTCCCTCCAACAAACTACATATAAAGATGATTGTGTGCTTTGTTTTCCAGATGTAGGGTGGAACAAAAGGCAGCTAAACTTTAATCTTATGAACTTTTATTGTACCTAGTTCTTTTATGTTTCTTTTTCTGGAAAAAATTAAAACGTAGGCAGATACATCTTGCTGTAGCTTAAGTCAGCTTTTCTCATTCGAAAGCATTACTGAGTAAATAACCATTTCCATAGCATTACAGAAATAGTGTTCTCCACTTGTCTCTGTGAAATAAGAAGTGCACAGTTTTGACTGCTATGTCTTCAAAGTTCTTGTAGTTGCAAGCAGACAAGACAGTAGTATTGCTTTTGAAATCTCCCATTTTCCTTAGATATTTTCTAGGTATTGTGTTTGGTCTCTTACTGAGAGTCAAAAGTTCGTTGTTTGGTGTCAGGGTGTATGTTATGGTATTGGAGTGCATGATATCATTTGAGATATGTAGGGCCAGGTGCATTCTCCTTGACTTGAGAGGCAGTCTAAACATCAGCAAGTTTTAGACTGTTAGGGGTTGGAAGGGACCTCTGGAGATCATCTGGTCCAACCCCCCTGCCAGAGCAGGTCCACCTACAGCAGGTTGCACAGGATGGCGTCCAGGCGGGTTGGGAATGTCTCCAGAGTCAGAGACTCCACCACATCTCTGGACAGCCTGTTCCAGTGCTCTGCTGTGCACAAAGGAAAGAAGTTCCTCCTCATGTTCAGATGGAACTTCCTATGGTCAAGTTTGTGCCTGTAACCTCTTGTCCTTTTCAGCTCAGAAATGCTAAAATTTATTTTCCAGAAGTATAGATTCACACACAAAAAGATATACATGAGGAATTTAAAAGTCTTAATACATCTTTCATCATGAAAATTAATACTGTTTTCAAGGCTGAAGTGATGCAAGACTTAATCTAATTTACAGCCAATCAAAGTCCAAGTAGAATCATAGAATGGTTTAGGTTGGAAGGGACCTTAAAGATCACCTAGTTCCACCCCCCTGCTGTGGGCAGGGACACCTCCCACTAGACCAGATTGTTCAAAGCCCTGTCCAACCTGGCCTTGAACACTTCCAGGGATGGGGCAGCCACAGCTTCTCCATGCAACCTGTTCCAGTGTCTCATCACCCTCAGAGTAAAAAATTTCTTCTTGAGATCTGATCTAATCTAAAGCTACCCTCTTCCCGTTTGAAGCCATTACCCCCCATCTTAAATAGGATGAGTAATAAGAACAAATCTAAACCCACTTTCCTCCACCCATCCTTCTTCCTGGGCTCAACTTCAAGCCCCATTTCTCTGCTTCCTTCCCCTAAGCAGCTCAGGGGGACAGGGAATGGGGGTTGTAGTCAGTTCATCACACATTGTCTCTGCCACTCCGTCCCCCTCAGCAGGAGGACTCCTCACACTCTCCCCCTGCTCTAGCATGGGGTCCCTTCCACAGCAGACAGTCCTTCATCAACTTCTCCCATGTGAGTCCTTATCAAGGTGCTGCAGTTCTTCATGAACTGCAGCACCTTGGGTCCTTGCCACAGGGTACAGTCCTTCAGGAACAGACTGCTCCAGTGCTGGTCCCCTGTGTGGCGACAGGTCCTCCCAGAAGACCTGCTCCAGCATGGCCTCCTCTCCATGGGGCTGCAGTTGCTGCTAGGAGTCTGCTCCAGCACAGGCTCCCCATAGGGTGACAACGTCATTCAGGGCACACCCCCCTGCTCCAGCATGGGGTCCTCTATGGGCTTGCAAGTGGATATCTGCTCCACCATTAACCTCCATGGGCTGCAGGTGGATGTTCACCAGCCTGGGTGTCTGCAGAGGTGTTTCTGCCACATATCCTCACTCCTTTCAGCTGCTGCTGTGCTGTGTTTTTCACCCCTTGTTACCACAGACCAGTTACCACTGCTGCTGTTTGGCTCAGTTTTGGAGCAGCAGGGCCATCTTGGAGCTGTCTAGAACTGGCTGTGGCCTACATGGGGGCAGCTTCAGGCATCTTCTCGCAGAACACATCCCTGCAGCACCCCTGCTACCAAAATCTTGCCATGCAAACCCAATACAATCTGTGACATTGTTTTCAGAACGCGCTTCAAAACATTCTCCACGTTAAAAATTTTTCATAAAGTCTCCCAGACTACGAGTACCCAACGTGAGTTCAGATACTGAGGCTTGGAATTAGTCAAGTATTTTTCATTCTGTATGTTCTTCACTAAAGACAACTCCGTTTGAGACAAAGAGCTCAACTCAACATGGTGGTATGGTGTTTCTTAAAACTATCTTCCCACTGTTACATACCAGCTCTTACAGCAAACATGGGAAATGAGGAAATACGTGAATATGAGGAAAGCTCATAGAGCTGAGCTTCCAATTACTGCTCTCCCAAGGGATAATTTTGCATAAGGCTACTCTTGGAAATAACCTTCTTTTCAAATGTGAAGTTGAATCTCTCTTTCCCCTGCCAAAAATTCTAATGTTAGTCTTGTATTTATGGTGAGTATGTGTATTGAGTGATCATTGCAGAGATAATCTTAATGGGAAAGATAAGAGGATCCCAACAAAACATTTAAATATTTCTCCACATTTTGTCAAGTTAGATTAGTGTAGTGGGAAACAGTCTGAGCCATCATATTAAAATTGTCTGTGGGTTGTTTTTTTCCCTAAGGAAAATGAAAGGCAGCAGCCTTCATTTTGAATACGATTTGTGATTGGTGCAATGCAAAAGGAAAAGTGGAAAACTGTTACTACCTCCCTTGCCTCAAGTCTTCTCGAGGAAGATTGAAACTGTCAGCCTTTGGAGCCAGAGGGACACTGGATGGATGGGCTAAACAACAGGGAAAAGAGGTAGATGAGTTTTTTCTGTATTAGCTAGACAATTTGGACTATTGGACTGTTAAAAGATTAATTAGACTAACAATCAATTCCTAGGTCCATATGCGTCCTGTGTTTCCTTTAACAGCAATTTGCATGCAAGGCTTTGGCAGTCCTTATCTAGCCCTGCAGTCCAGCTGAAGCTCTGGATTTTCTGTTTTTTTCCCAGCCCTAACCTTCGGTAGTTCCTTGGACAAGGCAGCCCTTCCACTGAGTAAATAAGCTCCAGGGAGAAATTTTTGCCGCCTTCTGTTTCTTTTGCCTAGTCCTTTTCAGACCCATTCAAAATGTAGGTCTGGCCATTCTTTTTCTCTCAACTTTAACTCTAGGCTGTGCCAAAGGCAAAAGGACACTGGTCCATGATGAAACTCAGTATTCCTTATAGAAGAATTCTGTCAGCAGCCCTAAGTTTGATTTGGAAGACAGGTATTTTCTATAAGGGCAATAAGGACTGACACTCTAATTTTCACCTGAGGAATACTTAGGTTCTGAACAGAGAAGGGTACCTACATCTGATATTTTACCCATCTGAGGAGAAATATGAATTTGAAAAATTCAACATTATTGAGAATTACATTTCTTTCTTCAATGCTTTTCTACCCCTTTCCTTATGTTCTGGTGAATTTGTACTTCCTTCTGAAAAAATGACTCCTTTGCTTCCTGTTCGCTTTATGTTTCCCAGATACAGAAACAGATACCACGGTAAGAACTCTTGATGCACACGCAAACTGTAGCCACTCCTTCTCCCTAAAAAAAAAGTTGGAAGAATTTTATTTAAATATTACCCTGAAGATTTTCTGCAGAATTGGCCATAAGCCCTTGTGCGGGGATCAAACAATCTGACAAATTAAAAACTAGCTGTGAAACAGGCGCAAGCTTTCTGAAATCCTTTCAAAACTATACTTTTGTGTATAAAGGAGAATTTGCTGGTCCAATTCCTACGTAAAGGAGAGAGAAAGAAAAAGGCAGGCAGGGCACAGGGTCTGTAATGCACATGTGATTGCAGATGCTGGAAGCTTTGCAGCCCAGGAGGTATGGCATTAAAAAACCCATATCTGTCAGTCAAATCGGTATGTGCGGGGGAGCACAAGCATCACTGGGGAAGGCAGATGGGTCAAAGACCTGCTTACACTAAATTGCTACATGTTTATTCTCTTAAAGGGTTTAATCTGATATGGAACAGGCAAGTCATTGCTCCTGAGGGGGAGTCAATGCCACTTTCAAATAGTGTTTTTATGAGGAATTGGTTTGAAAAAGCAATAAAAGAGATTAACCATTCAATTCATTTATTTTTTTTAAGGCAGTTGTCCTGCAACCTTTCCTAAAGGAAAATGGCAGTGAAGAGGAAACAAAGATGGGTAATTGAAAAGAAGTCATTATTTCTACAAAAAAGTAATGGAAGTATAATATGCCAGTGTCAGTCGTCACCAGCTTGGGGCACCTTTTCTTGTCCTGCAGACACGCTGATCACTTGGCACATCTGGCTCTCTTCCCTTGATTTCCCTCAGAAACACAAAACTTTCCACATCAGCTTCACTGATAGATGCTTCACATCACAAGAAAAATCAAGACTGTGGTACAAGGCTTCTGCTGATGCAGTTCCCTGCTATCTTGCTTTGAGGACAAGTCCCTGCTAAAAGGCAGTTATGCCTCTGTAGCTGTCATAGAATCACAGAATGGTTTAGGTTGGAAGGGACCTTAAAGATCATCTAGTTCCACCCCCCTGCCCTGGGCAGGGACACCTACCACCAGACCAGGTTGCTCCAAGCCCCGTCCAACCTGGCCTTGATCCTCCAGGGATGGGGCAGCCACAGCTTCTCTGGGCAACCTGGGCCAGGGTCTCACTTCCCTCACAGTAAATAATTTCTTCCTGAGATCTATTCTAAACCTATCGCCTTTCAGTTTAAAACCGTTGCCCCTTGTCCTACTGCTACACTCCCTAACAAAGAGTCCCTCCCCAGTTTTCCTGCAGGCCCTTTAGGCACTCAAGGGGCTATAAGGTCTCCCTGAATTCCATTAAGCAGAAAATAGCTCAAATGTAACTTCCAGATCCAATCCCTGCCTCTTCAGCAGTGCTCACCCTGTGCTCACCATACACTCTGTGGCCATTTTGGAGCGTGACTTCCATTCTGCCGTAGGAAACTCTCCTTTCCAGGGCATGGGGGTGGAACCAGATGATCTTTAAGGTTCCTTCCAACCCAAACCATTCTATGATTCTATGATTTCATAGATCTTGGGCAAAAAGCAAGGAATGCCACGTGGCAAACTGGAGGCTTCCTCATTTGAAGATCCTAAAGTGCTTTTAATAACTCAGCTACCTGGTTGTTATTTCAAAGGAGGCAATTTGGTTGATGTTTCAAGTGGATGAAGAAGGGGACAGTTTTTTGCAAGGTTAATTGCTTTTGTGGAACACAGATGCAGTGAGATGTGATTCTTGCTCTACTAGGTATTTTGAAAGTAAGTAACTAAGTTAAAGCCAAGACTTTCATTTGCAGTGAGAAAGTTTGTTGTTTACACTCCTTATAAGCAAATAGGAACATTGATTTCATTTCACAATAGTGCAGAGAACTACTTTTAAAAAAATCTATTGTTACAACAGAACTAATTTCAATTTTATGATTTTTGTTATATTGGCAGCTGAAAAGAATTAGATTACAGAAATTTAAATTTCTTCTGATTTGCCACATTTAAAGAATCTGGTATTAAATGGCAGCAACATGTTTTTTCCTCTTGATGCACATGCAAACTGTTGCCACTCCTTCTCCCTAAAAAAAGTTGGAAGAATGCAGAATTAAGATGCAGACACAGAATTAAGCCCTTTGAAACATACATAAAAAGGAAAAAAAATGTTTGAGACAAACTCAATGACATTTGCTAGTACTGAGCATCTCCTTCCACAGTGGGTCCAGTAGTGACAGTCTTGACTGCTGGACAATCTTTATACAGGTAGTGGAATATTTGATTTTCCTATGGGCAGGATTTCAGTATGGTACAATCAGCCCTGCTATGAATAATTCTAAATTTGTAAACAATTCTGATATCTGTATCATGGCCAATTTGATTGCAGAAATATCTAAAATTCAGCTCACAGTGTTGAGCAAAGCAGTAAATCTAGGACTAGGAGAAAGTGTTGCACAATTAAAATAAATAAATAATATTTTAAAAATACTTGCTGAATCATTTCCTTGGATTTGGACCTCCAATATAAGAATTATTTATGTTAAAACCTAGAATAGAAAAGGCCACTTCATGTTTAATCAGGGTCACTAAAACAGTGATGAAATGTATGTACTTATATTTTTATTACCTGCTTCAATTATTGGTGTCTAATCTGCCAACCTTTCTTAAAGACATTTCATAAAGCATACAAAAGAAGAAACAAGAAGAGTAAAAAAAAGGCTATCTGAATGATTCATTTGGATAGATGTGAGAATTTTGTCTTTTACAGTCTGCGACTTGTTAGTACCTTAGAATTTTTCCAACCTCTTCATAGGTTATCAGGGAATTTTTCCTGTGAATAACTCTTGGTCCCATTATTATGTGTAAGCAGCTGATTAGAAGTATTCATTACTGAAAGTGATTTCAGTTGAGGTTGGTTGAGCATATAAGTAGACCTCTGCTCTGATCAGGATCAGCATCATTCTTCAAAGTAACTCTCTTCAGCAACTAGTGGTATTTAAATATTTAAGTTGAACATTCAATAGCCACAAAAACCCTTTCAGTAAATTAACAGCCTGAAAGGAAATACAGATTTGCCTCAGTGGTTATTTGGATTATCAAAACAATATTGTATGTATTAAGAAGCTGTTTTGTATTATAGGGGTGAAAGTGATTGTCCACATCAGCATGGAAATTACAGCTTTTAATTGTGAAAGGATGGTGAAGTCAGATTATTTCTGCTTATGCAGTACAGTATTTCTTATAGGAAATATTTTCTATCAGTTTTATGGATAAAGTCATTGATATTTAAACTGTATATGATGGGCGTAAAAAAATCCCCATTATCAAGACAATATGAAACAACTTGAACACAAATCTTTATAGATGTTACAGAGGACAACAGAAATATTTGCTTTATGATGACAAAATGTCTGATAAAAGATATCTAAAAACCAGAAAAACATTTGATTTTCCTGCTTGTTGAGAAGTTTACTTCATAGACGATAAACCTCTGAAAGATTCATTTGAGAGCGAAAAATTATTCCTTTTCTGTATTTTCAGATTTGGTCTAATATTTTCTGAGATATGAAGAAGAAAATAATTTTTTTTGTAACAGACTGTATTTTGGAAGCAGCACACTGAATTGCTGAATGCATAGTATAATTATAAATAGAAGTACAGAAATTAATCTTCTCTATTGTTACCATGTTGATTGCAAAAAATGAACTATTGATCTCTTCTATGATACCTTGCAAGTAAAAATGTAATGATAGAACATTCATATATTCTATCACTCACGTTCATACACCTTCTCAGGCAAACCACATCCATGTCTTATAAACAGGCATTTTGTTTTTGCGGTTTGCCTAATCAACCAGTCAATTAGGTTGGTACTAAATAAAACCTTCCTAACTAGGAAAACAGTATGCAGAGCTTGAATAGCCTAAGGATCATTTTTAAGAAACATACAAATCAAATTATAGCTTTAGATTTCTTACTTTACAATTCATTCACTGTGCATTTGAGTATGCATTGATAATTTCTGGATGTCAGTTTTACATGTAGTACCACTTTTTTCTGTTCTTTTGATATACTGAAATGTGGATTTTAATTGGCTTTTTTTTCTTTTCTTTTTTTTGTCATCAGGAACTTGTAGCTGTCGGACTGTAATCAAACTGAAACTTCTTTCCACTATGCCAAGGCACTGCTTTTTGAGAGATATTGTCTGTACCTACATGCAACTGCTTTTATATCTTCAAAACATTGTGAAACCCAGTAATTTTTGCCACAGCCATATGTACAGGGACCGATACAAACCCTATCTTCCCTTCACAACTTGTTAAATGGCCATAGCCATAGTGGATATCCTCAATTTCTCTCAACTTCAGAAATCCTGAGAAACACTCAGGAAACTAAAAGATTAGCAATTCCTCTCAAAGAGGAATGAGCCATCACATCACTTTTTCTTCAGGTGTCTCTGTGTAAGTTCAGTGTAACTTGTTACTTTGCTAAGTTTCTTCCTGCCTAGTCAGGCTAAAGTTATTTCTTAAAGAAAAAAAAGGTGTGTGTGTGTTACAGTTAACTAAAAATAAAGCAATTATTTCAGGTAATCTTGCAGAAGGATAGTGTTCAGAAGCATGATATGAAAGCTCCCAAGCAGCAATTTCTTAATCACATTTTTATGCCATAGTGAGGAAATGAAGAGTATATCAAATAGATAAAGATAACTCAATATATGAATCAGTGTAAGAAGAAGTTTTTTAGCTCCATAACTCACTTAAGTCAAACGTTATATTAATCCTTGTGATAGGATTATATAGCATAAAATGTGTAATAGGTAGCATTTTATTAGGATATTATAACTTAATCTAACAAGTATCCCAGACATGACAATGTAACAACATAGCAGCAAAATAATGGTTTTACTTTCCTTATTAACTAACAGAAAGGTCACCTTAACCTTTCTGGATAACAGGATAACTTTGATAGATCACAATACAACTCACTTGCCCTAGCCCAGCAAAAAGCAGGCTGGGGGGGATGAATGAGAATTTTCAGGGATCAGAACAGATGAGTAGGATTTTTAGGGCATGAGGAAACAAATACGCTTCTGATAACAAACTTTTATGTGTGTGACAAGGGAAAACCCTGTCTGATTTGTTACTCAAGGTAATGCCAAGAGCAGGACTGGAGAGACACTCAAGAATGGCAAGAACAGACACCATTCTGTTTTGCCATTATTGTATTCTTGCTTTCACGTTTGAAGCAAGGCCCTGCTATATTCAAAGGTGGAAGGAAAAAAGACCCGTGAATAAAACAGTGAGAAAATAATCATGTTAAAATGCTGGCTTAAAATTCTTTCAATAAATATTATCAGAACGTTGGTATCTATAAAGTGCTGACACCATTTTCTTTTGATGCTTTCAATGAAAAAAAGCGCAAGGATTACTTGTACCCTGATTTCCAGAAGACCTATATTTCAAACATTTTTAGAAAGATAGAATTTTACCATTCTGTGATCAAAAAGTTTGTATAAAACACATATGATTTCCCAGGAGTTCCTCCATTATATTTAGAGACAAAATTCGATCATTTCAATCTTAATCCAATATCTAGTTTTTGCTGAGCGTGAATCTCAGTACTGTTCAGGAGAAAAATTGTGGCAACAGTAAAATGTTAAAAATTGATATTAATGTTGGCTTAAATGTTTTTCTTTCTTCTTCCTATTTTCCCCCTTTCTGCAAAAAAGGTAGTACTTAATTTTTTTTTATCTCGGTGAACATTTTAATTCAAAAATTTAAAATGTTGAACTGTGATGTAATGTTGTAATAAGACCATGACAGTTTTGCGTGCTCTCAGGCAAGAGCTTTTAAAGTAAAGTCAACAAAGTATTTCAGTGTCAAAATTACTTTGGATGCAGAATGATGAACATTTTAAGACTGGGATATCTTCACATTTGAATTTCAAAACAAGAAACTTCGAACTAATGAAGTGTAAAAGGAGACTTGATTAAAGAAAATTCTTTATTTAGACCTCAGTAAGTAATAATAGAGTAATTGCTCACGACGTAATTCTTTGCTAAATTATGTTTATCTTCCATGCTGACATCTTTACAATCCACAGAAACAAAGCAAAAGCAACTAGGAAAATGTTGATTTACTAGAATCACTCTGGATTTTATTCTGTAAGGGGTCTTTGTATCTTCAGCTGCCTTGGAGCTTGAGGGGAAAAGAGGATGCTTAGCACTATAGTAATTATTTCCTTTTCATGCTGTTAACAGAACTAACAGAACCTAAAAAAGGGGAAGGGGAAGGCTGTGAGGAACACAGTGCAGAAGTTATGGAGTCAGTATGATGTTCTGCAGTATTACATAATGCATGCACATTTCTGGAATATGTAGTAATTTTCTCAACAGGAAAAAAGGTTGCCACTGCAGGGAAACCACAGCCTCTGACCTTGTTTCTTTTGGCTTTATTTTTTCTGCTTTGTTATTGCAATTTCTCTTTTCATGGACTTGCCAGTAATTAGACCTACTCCTGTTGCTCTCCTACCAGCCACCAAACCTAATCAACCCACAGCTTTCCCTTCTGAAAATTGATTCTGTTTTTTTAATATCTTTTGGACGTGGAGTTGGACAGTTTCTGTGATTCTGTTCCCACCACCATTCTGCAAAAGTTTATTGCATCATGAGAGTGACTTTGCCAGTTTGTCTCCCGATAAGGCCTAATTTCATTTTGCTTTGGAGAGGAAGGGGAGGGAGGCAGGAAGGGAGGGGAGGAGGGAAAGAAGGGAAAGCGGGAGTCAAGGTGACTGAGAATAACAAACACCTGAAAGAAGAAAAATTTATTGCAGCAAATAAGTAACTCTCCTTACCAACTTTACTCTGTTCTTTACTTTTTCTGTCTCTTCTGTTATTTTTCCAAGTATTAAAGGATTCTTTCCTGTCTTTCCACTTCCCACTCTAGAAGGAGCACGTTCTGCATGTATTGGTCTTCACTATTCTCTTCCCCAGTAGGGCCAGCATGAACCTAAATGACACCCATAGGAAAGGTTTCAAACAGTACCATGCTGTAATGGTCGACCATTCAAGGACAATGCTAGAAAAAGGTACTTGCAGTTTCTCTGTCTAAAGAACAGAGCTGGACTGCAGGAAAGGGAAGCTTAAATACTGTCATGGTCCGGTAGAGTTTGTGCACAGCATCCCATGATAATTGCTGTACCTGGAATAGCCACCCAAATCTAATGGAAAAGTCAGCACAACTTTGTATTCAGATGATTGTGTAATACATGACATACCTTGTCCATTCTGTCTAAATCACCCCAGAGATTTTTTCTCTTTCTTTTTGTCCTTGCCACTTCATAAGTCTAGATGCAACAAATATAACACTCACACTGATCCGCACATTTAGCAGTGCCAAAAATATTGCAGAATGCTTTCTGTTTAACGGTGACAACTACCTACTATGCATGTCTTATGAACGCTTTGCCTTCTGACATAAAACCCTTGACAGATGTAGTCTGACAACCCAAATTCCTGCTGAATTTTCAGCTGGGAACAACACAACTTGAAAGGGTGTTACTCTTTGCTGTTCCTTGTTCTTCCCTTTAAAGGGGGAAGCATTCTGTACAGAGCCGGAATAGCAAGGTGACAGCCCTTGCACAAAAATGTACTGTATCAATCGCACTAAGCTGGTTTAGCTTAGTCCATGATGAATCATACCGGTCACAGCAGAATCCCATAAACAGCCATGGAAGAATTAAATACTTGTGAAGTGGTATGATTGTGTGTGGGTCTCCAGAACACAAACATTAGCTACCCAGTTCTGAGGCAGAACCTAACCGGGACAGAAGAGAGTCATTGCATTTAGTAGAGAAGCGAGACCTGGGAGAACTTTTGTTTACCCAACCCGGGGGGCAGCTCTCTAATTTTCAAATCAATATTCTAGTTTACTTTCTCCTTGGACAGCATTTAAGTGATTGTTTGTTTATTTATATTGTATTGGAGCTGTATTTGGATTGCTGAGCATGAGATGCCTAAAAACTGGAAGCCCTTAGGGTGGGAATGCTGAGAGAATGGAGGAGAGTACCTGGAGTACTTAGGGAGGGAAGCAGATAACAGCGCTACACACAAGTGCTTTTTGGTTACACATCATAGAACAGCTTATTTTTTTTTTTAACCAATATCTAAAACTAAGGTATCACGAGAAAATTTGCTCTTCGTAATACTTTTCAAAATCACAACTGTCAGGTGTTGTCTCAGTCTGCTTTTTTTGTGGCCTTGAAAACTCCTTGTGTTTTCTAATTTTGTCCTGTCTTACTGCCTTCCCATGGATTGTCTCAGATTTCTCTGTCTCTTTATTCACTGGAAAGCAGACGCGGTGTCCATGCTTCAGCAGAGACAAGCTGGATGGAACCATTCAGCTCTGTGCTTTTTGGCACACAAGGAATTTTATGGTTTTTTATGAATCTGAGGTTAGTCTTTCTTATGGCAGCACCACATTGTTGACTCATATTCAAGGACTTTGATCCGCTCAAACCCACAAACTTGTTCATCTACAATGCTGCTGTCTACCCATTTTAATCTAGTATCTATGCATTTGATTTTCCATGCAACACGTAGCACCTTATACTTGTTTTTATCAAAAGTAATTTTGTGGATCAAAGTTCATTTATTTTATCGTATCTTTTTCAGATTCTGTTCTCCAGAAAATTAAGTTCCTCCCAGTTTTGTTTCTTCAGCATGCATTTCCTTTATTCCATTCACCCAAGCTATTATTGAACAGAAAATATTGAACAGAAATGGACCCTGGGCAGACCTTTGCAAAATTCTACTTTAAGTGTCTTGACAGCTTGAGAGAAAGCCATTGGTGCCTTGGATTTCCACCAGGTTTTTTGCCAATTCGCTATTACTCTATCTGACATTTTACCAGCTATGGGAAAGCCTGCCCGTAGTTTGCCTTTACTCATAAATAAATTAATGATAAGATAGCGTTCAGTCTAGGATTTAATTATATCTTCTTGAGGACAGCTCAGGTGGCACCTGCATTCTTCCATCTGTCCCTCGGGCAAATCATAGCAGAGTTTAGCAAGCTGTGTCTGCATCTGCAAGTCAGAATGGTGCTTCTGACAGGATCAATGCCACTGATTTATGTGACAAGCTGATGCAAAATGGATCAGGGCCTGATGCACGCGTCTACATGTATACAAATCCACTGACAAAATATTATTATTGGTTTTTTGCTGATGCTTCACCTCTGTCATCCCACTTCATTGTAATGTTATCATCAGCTGTCAGTGTTGTTGTGGTCAGTGGACAAGAATATTCTCTCTACTTTGATACTCCTCATAAATAAAACGACAATTTCTGTGGAAATTCAGAATCCCAGCTACATGTCTTTTCTCCAAAAACTCTCGATAGATGAAGACGGAATATACATTATCATCACAAAATTTGGGCATTGAAACATGGTACATGACTGACAAAGGTACAGGACAAAAAGGTACATTAAACTCTCTATGATGTACGCATAGGCTAAAGTCAGCAAAGTCGCTTAAGTTTGGGAATGCAAACACGAAAAATACTTGAAACTTTAGAATGAATGGATTTTTTTGATGTGTAAATTCTAATATTTATTCACATAAAGGCTTGTCCTTCACCAAAAAAAAAAAAAAGTGTAAAGACCTACAAAATTGGAAATACTTGAAGACTTTTGTACATGTACATAGTTGAACTTTGGTATGGCCGCTTATAAAAAGTTGTATAAAAGCTACTTCTTGTTTTAACCAGCTTGCATTACCTCTAGTATGCTTACAGTATCTAAAAGAAATACTTGTCTGCCAACAGCAAACTTGGTAAAAACATCTCAGCTCTGCGGAGAGGGACCTGGGAGTCCTGGTGGACAACAGGGTCCCCATGAGTCAGCAATGTGCCCTTGTGGCCAAGAAGGCCACTGGCATCCTGGGGGGCAGCAAGAGGAGTGTGGCCAGCAGGTGGAAGGAGGTCATCCTCCCCCTCTACTCTGCCCTGGTGAGACCACAACTCGAGTACTGTGTCCAGTTCTGGGCTCCCCAGTTCGAGAAGGACAGGGAACTGCTGGAGAGGGGACAGCAAAGTGCCACGAAGATGATTAGGGGGCTGGAGCATCTTTCTTATGAGGAAAGGCTGAGGGAGTTGGGTCTCTTTAGTCTGGAGAAGACTGAGGGGGGATCTCATCAATGCTTACAAACACTTAAAGGGAGGATGCCAGGAGGAGGGGGCCAGTCTTTTTTCAGTAGTGCCCAGTGACAGGACAAGGGGCAATGGGCATAAAATCAAATATAGGAAGTTCCATCTGAACATGAGGAGAAACTTCTTTCCTTTGAGAGTGGCAGAGCCCTGGCACAGGCTGCCCAGAGAGGTGGTGGAGTCTCCCACTCTGGAGACATTCCAAACCTGCCTGGACGCCATCCTGTGCCACCTGCTGTAGGTGGACCTGCTCTAGCAGGAGGGTTGGACCAGATGATCTCTAGAGGTCCTTTCCAACCCTTAACTTTCTGTGATTCTGCGATTCTGTGATCATATTAACCTCTCTAATAGTTAGAGGTACTGCAGTGTGACAAGGCACTGTAACTAATAACAGCTAAAAAATAAACGTCTTCCGAAAGTCAGTGATTAAAAACTCCTGTTTACACTTTTTTCCAATCAAGCATCAGTTTCCTGCTGTTTTATAGCCTAGTTACTGCGGAATGTCTGCCAGCAGCTTAACCTACAGGCAAATTACAGTGCTAACAAGTCTGGTAATAACTGTCAGATTCTGAAAATGATCTTCTCTCTTCCACCTGAAATCATGAGAATTTACAGGTTCTTTGGCAGATTATTCTCATGAAATAGGTGTTGTTACTTCCTTCTGCAAGAATTAGGCAGTCCGGGAATTTTTTTCAGGGAGTTGTTGGTTAGCGTATGTTTAAAACTTGAAATTGCTTCATCTCAGCTTCCAGCACTTTATTTTTAGACGAAAACCTGTTACGTACTTTCCTTTCAATTAAACTATTCACTGTATATTCTTTTCTTCTGTAATTGCAGAAGACAGGTAATTTGAAAGGGATTGTCTAAAAAAACATATTATTTTGTATAAAATCAAAGAATGGTTTCTTTTCTATTTGAATTTGCGCAATTAAACAGACTTTTAGAAATGAAATATATTTATTTTCAGTGTGTTTACATCTTGAAATGCACAGTTACTCAGTATCATTCAAGAATAAATTAATCTAACTTTATTGTTTAATTCCCATTCTAAGAATGAGCAAAGTGAGTCTAAATAGAACTTCTCAGTTCTATCAAGGTTGCTTCTCAGTAAATCTAGATGAGACTTTTCTTTACTTAATGTCCTTTGTCATCAACTCAAAAAGTGAAATGCACAACAAAAATTACTTTGAATTTGAAAGACAATGTACATCACCAATTCAAATTATGCTGTCTTTCATTTCAGCAGTGAAATGTAAGTAACTCCAAAGGGTTTAATTCCATAAATGTTTAACAACAATGATTTACAGGAATATTTTTTAACATACAGCACCACTGTGTTTGGTCACATTTTGAATGAGGAGCCACCAGCTCTTAGAGTAGCAATGGGCTACTTGCTATAGAATCATCAAAATTTAGTCTTTATGAATATTGAAATAGCTGTTAAGCACTCTTCAAGAGGTAAAAATTCCAAAGAGAATTTGAGCAGGAATTCCCATACTATGAATTCCAGTACTAAATACTAATATTTGAGCATGAATCCCAATATTAAGTTTAGATACTGAAAATGGGATCTGAGGAGATTACTGTGATTTTTTAAATTTTACTTGCAGATTTGATACAATCCATAAGTAAATCATAATGTATTGCTTGGGGTGGGTGGGATTTTTTGCAGTTGAAGTCTAGGCAATAGTGCATTATAGACAGATACCATATGACAGATTGATTGCAGATACGTATTACAGATAATTAGATTATACTGCCCTGGGTGTAGAAAATCCCGAAAATGGGTTTGAAGTATCACATTAACTTAATGAAGTTTCAGACAGTACCTGCAATCACATGCCTGAGTGGCTCTCCTTTGGCTTACCACAAACCACACCTTGTAAGAAGGATTATTGCACCCTGTGTCTCGTGGCATCCTATCCCTCTCTATATTTAGGAGCTGATCCTGTGATTGTACATTCCTCCCTAAAAAATAAAATTGTGGCATTAAAACTCTCAAGGAAATGTTCTGTTCAGTAGTTGAAGCCCTAAATTTAGTAATTGACTTGTGACCAGCTGAGGTGGTAAGGTGAGAAAACATCTATGCAGCCTTTGTATCTCCTAAAGACAATAATTCCTTCTTGGCCTCTAGGATAAACACTGCTCCTGTAATAATACTACAAGCAGGGAGGCTGCAGAGACCGCAGACAGGAAAAACCACAGAGAATCCTGGCAACTGCTGCATTACCTGGGAGGAGAATACAGAGCCAACAAAATCCCCTCTCCCTCTGACTAGCTGGGTGGCAAGACTTATGAGAGCCCACACAAGGCTCAGGACTTCTGCTGTGTCTTCTTGATTCCTTCTCACAGTCCCTTTGC
Source organism: Chionis minor (assembly GCA_013398295.1). NCBI lineage: Eukaryota > Metazoa > Chordata > Aves > Charadriiformes > Chionidae > Chionis > Chionis minor. The sequence goes on along the minus strand of VZSF01010259.1, from coordinate 356,324 downwards.
CCAGTCTTTTTCAAATCTTGTCTGATCAAGGTTCCCCACACTGAGGCAGGTGGTGAGTATTTTACTCTTAAAAATAGTGACAGCAGATGAAATTAGGTATTTGCATTCTGTAGGGCTAGTACACTGGAGAACCAGGACAGGAGAAAACAGATGGCTCAGAAAAATCTATGAGGAAAAAAAAAATGAAAGAACTATAATAGAATGATAAAGGAAGAAACAAATACTGTCAACTAGATTTCAGTAATGGAGATGGAGTAGAGGAATTATATGATAAAATGGATAAGCAAGGAAAGGATGCATTAGAACTGAACTGAATCCTCCATGAATAGCGAATAAGAACAATAAGGCAAACAAAAGGTAACAGTAGAAAGACATATTTGAGAAAATCAGTTTATTAATTACATGTTTTTGAGACAAGCATCTTGCTTTCTTTATATTTTGCTGAAAGGAAAACAATTACAGAAAAACAGTTAAGACATTTGGTTTTAAGAGTGTGGGAAAATTGATAATGGATGGAGGCAGATTTCCATCCCATAACAATTTGCAAGATGTCATTTTTCCTCTTCTTACATGATGGTAAAGAGTTGACATCTGAAAAAGTGTGTGCAACACAGAAAAATCTCCTCTTTTCTTCTACTGGAGCCAATCAATAACATCTAAAAATTTTGTCCAAGAAAAATTTAATTAAAAATTTCAGGATGAAATAACCATTTGTTCTACAAAATGAAGAACCATTCCAGTCATTACCTGGGGAAGTTATGGGAAGTTATTATTTCTTATAGTAATCTAAACTGAAAAAATATGGAACGCATATGTTAAAATATCTTGGTATAGTACTAATACAGCAGACATAAAAGGCATGTATAAATTTTAAGTGAAAATTTGAAAGAATAGAAGCATTGAGAGTACCTACACCAACAGTAGTGGTCAAGATCCTAAACTTAAATAAAAAAAGAAAAATAGAGCAAGCATTAGTGTTCAGAATGTATGAAGTACAGCAAAAAGTATTGCGGTTTTAACCCTGGCAACAGGTGATATTGAGACTATAGGGAAAAGTGATAAAAGTATAGAAGCTGATACAGTGACAGAGGAAATGTGAAGCAGAGTAAAGGCACCGTGGTCATTTGCATGTTAGAAGTGGTCTGTGAGATATATCAGGAAGAGCCATTACAAATAGAAGGTAACTGGTTTTTAAGCTAGAACCTCTTCAGTGCCGGTTTTAAATTATTTAAGTGTACGAACTACAATGATTATGTAATAAGTAAGTGGAGAAGTAAATGTTTAGCTAAATCCAAGTATCTTTCATGTTGCTACCCTATGGAGTTGGCAGTCTAAACCTAATCCTAGATAATATGCCAAGAATTTGTACAATAAATAATAAGAGTGTTAAAGTTCAGAATTTGATTAACTTTCCTGTGCTTAATCACACAGATAGGGTGCATATGAGCTGACTTGGAGTGAACAGTAAAAATGGACGTTTTGTGAGGAAGGTGTTATAAGACAGGAGAAATACAGCTTTGAATGGAATTACCACAGATACTTGAGGCAAATCCAGTTTAGCCTGAGGAAGCAGGACAAAAATACTTGAAGCTCGTATAGACATCAATTACACCTTTCAGTTACCAGACTGCAGTCTGCATTGCACTAGGGTTCGCCTGCACATGGATGTTGCTAACTTCCCTGGCTACACTGCCCTGGAAACTCAACCCACAGGAACCGTTAAGGGAAAGTGATGAGTCTTCACAGGGTGGGACCTGACCACATGCCTTTGCTTTTCATAGAATCATAGAATGGTTTGGATTGGAAGGGACCTTAAAGATCATCTAGTTACAACCTCCCTGCCATGGGCAGGGACTCCTCCCACTAGACCTGGTTGCTCCAAGCCCCATCCAACCTGGCCTTGAACACTTCCAGGGATGGGGCAGCCACAGCTTCTCTGGGCAACCTGGGCCAGTGTCTCACTACCCTCGGAGTGAAGAATTTCTTCCTGAGATCTAACCTAAATCTCCCCTCCCCCAGTTTGAAGACATTAGCCCTTGCCCTATCACTACATGCTCTCGTGAAAAGTCCCTCTTCAGCTTTCTTGTAGGCCATTCAGATACTAGAAGGTTGCTCTAAGGTCTCCCTGGAGCCTTCTATTCTCCAGGCTGAACAATTCCAACCCTCTCACTCTCTCAGCCTGTCCTCATAGCAGAGGTCTGGTCCCAGTACCGACCCCTGAAGAACACCACTTGTCACTGCTTGTCACTTGGACATCGAGCCATTGACAGCAACTCTTTGACTGCAACCATCCAGCCAGTTCCTTATCCACCGAGTGATCCATTGGTCAAATCCATATCTCTCCAATTTAAAGACCAGGACATCTCATCTAGAAAGGTGAAATAAAATACATAACGGAGGCAGATGCAGCACTCATGCTAATCTTGTTCCTTTATTTCCCTGTCTTGCTTTTATTGACTACACTTTCCCCAGTTCAAAAATGTGTGGGTGTACTTGCAAAATTGTTGAGCAAGCTTTTAACTTCATGGGTCATGAAATCATGTCGTTAAACGGCTGCACAATACTTGTATTTCTAAATGTTAATACAGTTACCCTTGTGTTATGGCTTACAAAGCTATGGCTTTTGACACAACATTTGGGAGATTTTACATTATCTTACGACATCTTACAACATCTTACATTGTGAATATCCTCATGTCATTTACAGTATTTAAATTATCCTTTATGTTAGTAGACTCTGATATATATGTTTAGGAAAAATTTCTTCACTAAAAAAAGTTATCAAATATTGGAAGAGGCTGCCCAGGGAAGTAGTGGAATCACTATCCCCGGAGGTATTGAAAAGCCAGGTAGACGTGGTGCTGAGGGACATGGGTTAGTGGTGGTTTTGGCAGTGTTAGGTTAATGGTTGGACTTGATAACCTTAAATGTCCCTTCCCACCTAGGTGATTCGATGATTCTATATTTTCTTTTGCAATTAGAGATCATAAAATTAATGACTTTTTTTATAAGCATCTCAGTTTAGTAGTATTTCTTAGAATAAGAAATAAGTGACTGCATTTTACAATGTTGTTACAAGCGTTAATATTTTGTTTTTCATTAGTTGGCAGAACACCTCATATGACATTTGTTTCATTACATTAAAATAAACCAAAACTTTTCTTTTAAGCCCATGTAAATTTATAATATAGTCTTAGTCCCAGAATTATGAACTGAAGTCTGGTAACTGTGAAATGTGTTTTCATGCAGAATTAGTGGAACAATTGGACTCTGTCTATGGAATAGAAGTTTAAGTTCATTCTTAACCATCCAAGAAAACTAGTCAGCCTAAATGCAATGCTTTGTGCAGAAAAAGAAGTATCCTGCAAACCTAAGAATATCCCAGAAGGAATAAAAGTTTATTCACTTCCTTGAAGTTTGAGTTAGTCTAATGGAGGCATGATTCTTCCAACATAATACGTTGATACTGCTTTTGAATTTCAGTCCATCAGCTGAGTCTTTTTTTAACAATGTAATAAAAATAAGATTTCAGTAGCATTAGAAATTTACACTTCAGATTTCTTTGTATCAAAGTGCCCAGAAATAGTACAATAATCCTGAAAACATAATGTAAGTTTGTACTGTGTGTCTATATATATATATAAGCCCAGAAAACTAGCTCCTTATGAAAAACCCTTTTTTTCTGTGGCTCTACTGTATATTATTGTGTTTGTGAACATTATTCTGGGTCTGATGTTATTGTCTTCTTTTCACCCTGTTTAGTGCTAGTAAAGAAGAAACCTTGTCTTTCATTTAAAGTATGATTTCCTACTAAGAGGTTTTACACTGAAGAAAAAAAGAAAAACAGATCCAGCATCATTAACATATCAATATAAGAGTAAGAAATTCTTTTTATTAAAGAATTGCTTTGATTCACATAGCTTACAGTGTGGAATAATAGTTCACATTCCAGGTTTTGTAACAGCTTTTCTTCAAAACTACTTGAGAACTTTCAGGTTTACATAGTGAATTTAAGGTATAGACTATTTTTGATCAAAATTACATTAAAATTGTCAAGATAAGACACTGAGAATCATCTTGTTAAATTATTGCTGTTATTCTGCTACAACCAGAGGAAAAACTACTCTGCAAAATCAAATCAGAGAGTTTTATTTGGTTAAATGTCAAGAACGATTGCATTTTTTATTGAATAAACACAATATAGTCAATACCTGATTTAGCAAAACATTCAGCAGATGTTTAAACTTTAAATAGATGAGTAATAATGCTTTAAATTAAGAATGATAGTGACGTGTGGGTTTTTTTTCCTGTGCAGAAGATGCAAAAAATAAAAGTGATGAAAAAAATCAGCAAGGTTTCTGTAGTACAGGGACTCCTCCAAAACTGAAGTAGCAAATTTTGAAGTTGAATGTTGAGGCTAGTTATTCAGAGTTTAATTATTTTTAACCTTAAATGACAGCAAATGTAGTTGTAAGCTGTGAAAGAGAGGGAAAGTTAGCAGGAAGTCCTGTATGGAGTATGAGGTCATAATATTCCCAAGAACATTTTGTTGAATAATCTGTTCCACAAAATCTTAAATGTATTTTGAGTCAAAAAAAAATCCTGTGTCCTATGAGCACTGAAGAAGACAAATTAGATATTTCTCCTGAATTTTTAAATCTTTTTTTAAAAAGCAACATCAAACCAAAAATCCTCAGGGAAAAAAAGACCCCAGAATTTGGTTCCGCATGCATCATGCATATGCACAGATAGGAAAACCTTTACAGGAAAAAAACCCACAGATGAATGACTTTTCAAAGGAAACATGGGGCTCGTCCACACAGAGAAAGCAGGCAGACCCCAGGTCTTCTACGTGAGCTTCAACTCATCTTTCTTGTTGAAAAAAAGGTTATATTAAATGTATTCAGGGGATGTTGAGGCAAAGCTGTTAGTATGTCCCAAATTTCAAATTTCCCATTAGTGCAATTTAACCCCAGAATAAGTCTTTAATAAGAGTTTATATTTGTAATCTAACTCAAAGTAGTCCATCCAGTCTCACTCCAAATTCTCTGAATTGGTATTAAAGTTTATTTTGTTGACTACTTATAACTTAATTAGTAAAGTAGGACGTTACAACTTCTTCTCGTTACATTTCTGTACCTTCTGATAATACTTTGCAAATAGGCTTATTGTTTAGAGACAAAATAAAGAACAACCTTCTAAAACATTTCTGAAGTACCTGTTGGGTTTTTTTCTACTGATTTACTGGGCAGTCGATATTTCTTTAAAAAGCTTTTGTGAGAAATTTTCTTTTTTAGATAAAGGACTGAGACATCCATTTTGCATTGTCATCATATTATTGTTTTTTAATAAATTAATCTATATTTTAACCTGCAGTTCAGCCTTGGGAGAGAAAAATATGTTTTTAATATTCTCTCTTTTTCCCTTTCAGCTTTATTAAATTAGAGTGCATATGACCCAAAAATAGAAGAATTAATCTCAAATGTTCTGGTTTTATGACATGTCAGAGGTTTGCTCAATACAAATCACAACACTGACTGTTGTTTTATGTGTTTATTACTCAATGCTCTTGAGATTCATTACTTCATTAGACTGAACAGAAGAGCAAACATCATCCATAGGAAATATTACGAAAGAAGAAATGAGTTACTATAGATAGAGTTACTCCTGATACCCCTGTAGGTCAATGCTTAAAGCATCCGTTTAAAATATTCACAAAGGCTGATTTTGGGCACAGCGAGCTACACTCAGCCTGGACCTAAGGATGAGATCACTTCTGTAATTCATGTGATTCACTGTAAGGCTCATCCTTGTTCCATCGGCTAAGGCGAAAACTTGTTAGGACCGTCATTCTGGGATTAAAGTGTGCCATTTCTGAATGGTGTACATCAGTGTTCAGGCAAACACTGGAACTCATGGACAGGAAAAAAAACCCTTCAAAACACCATCCTTCCTCACCACATCCCTCCTGTCTTCCAAAAAAAAAAAAAAAAAGCACCAGAGGGCTCATTTGGATTATAAATGACTTAAAATATCTGAAGGTATAATCACAAAAAGAATTATCCATGCCGTCTTTGTATTCCAGCTATTGCTAATTAGTGCAGGCTGACTGAGCAGCACAAATCTTAAAATAAACTCTGAATTATTTTACACGTTTTCAGATAAGAGAAGATAAGGTGATTAGTTTATGGTCAACTACCAAACTGTTATCTAAATTGGAGGCAAAAGATGATGAATCATATGAGACTCTATCTTCCCTCTCAAGAGACTGGTTTATGGCCGCATCCTGCTGTACCAAGATCATCCAAAATCTGCTAGAAAAATTGATGGGATGTGACGTAATGATCCAGATCTTTAGTGTCACTCTGTCATCTCCTTGCAACTCTGTCTCAAGTTATGAGCAGCTCTCATGTTCTGTTTGAAAGGAGTTACTGAAATAAAGGAGAAGTAAACTGCAAAGGAAAGGTTCAGGACATTCTTCTTGTTACCAGTGATACAATGTCTGAAAATTTACAACTGTGAAAGAAATAATGCAATGCATTATTCCTGAGAGCAGTCCTACGGTTTTGGCCCAGGGATCAGAAACTCATGTATCACATCTATAGCTCGTCAGAAGACCTTCGTGGAAGGACAGCACATTTGATGCCAGCTATTGTTCCTTCTTTGGATATTTCTCTTCAATAATGATTCTGCTTTAACAGCTAGTCTCGTGGTTCACATGGTTTCTACGATACTGCCACGAACTTGGTGGACAAAGGCAGAGCAACGGACGTCATCTACCTGGACTTAAGCA